>CABHPH010150679.1:0-31481 GCA_902168325.1 Peromyscus nudipes
TCATCCAGATGTTTTCTTCATCTTTTTAATCATACTTCAGGATAAAGGGAAGAGAGCATCTCTCTGAATTCCATGTGTCCCTGGAATGTCAAGAACCTCTGTGGAAGCCTGGATTTAACAGGGATCATTCTCATCCAGTGCTTGACTACACCTTTCCCTCCGAAATGCCATTAACAACTTAGTATACTTAAACACAAGGGCAAAATGAAAAAGGAAATGCCTATTTAAAGAGTTTCAAGAATATTGCTTCAGACAGAGGGAAAGGTGTCTAAAGATCCTGAGAGTGTTTTTGACAGTTTAAAAGAAGACCAAGGAATAATCCTGAGAATAGGCAGGAGTCTGGGAAGAGGTGAGAATCTTCCTCTGTATCGACAGGAAAGCACTTAATGTTTAAAAGGCTAGTTTTGAGGAAGGAAGGAAAGAGGAACAGGCGTTTATTGGTTAAATAATAAACTGAGCTGTAAATAATGTGTGTGTATGTAGGAATGACACATGATGGACATTTAAAGCTCTGATTTCAGTAAATACTTATAACATATATTGAAGTCTAGAAAATAAAACATTTATGTATGTTTTATAAAATTAACTCTAGGGAAACAAAAGAACTTAAAACAAATGCTAAAATCTGTTTTGTTTTGACACTGTACCTTAGACTAAACTTGAACAAGTGAGAGAGGTGTCTAGATGATGAAAATAAGCAACACTTTATTACACAAATGACTGTTAAAGTATTTAATTCTATGTGTCTATGTTTGGATAAATATGTTTCAAGGCTAAGTAAACACTCCAAACTATTAATAAAGGTCTCTTTCAATATACATGTTTTTAAAAGATTTTTAATACAAATGTTCATTAATTTTAACTCCACGGAATAAACCTTACATTATAAAATTATTCATAACAATATGTTTCTCCATTTGCCCTTTAAAAATAATTTGGCATAGTATGTCTCTATAATCAACACTAGTAATGACAATGGCATGTCATTATTGTCACCCTGTAAGTTATATTTCATTTCATTTAATTATTTTCATATATATGAATAAATTTACATATTGAAGCTTTATATATAATTAGTTGATATTAATAATAATTGTGCATTATTTTCTGAAGCAACATAAATATTGATATTAGTAAATTTGGTCATGATGCTCATTCTTAAATTCTGGTTGACTTTTCTTAAACTAGCTCTATCAATGCCTAGGGGACCAGCCTCCAGCAGCACAGGACTCAAGGGAAATCCAGAGCATTGGCATATGCTAGACTTTTCTATCTGAAGGGGTGAGGGAAAAAGACACACACTCTCCTGATAGTTTCCTTCTTTATTCTTCTCTGTTTTCTTGTATTTTTCTGTGTTCTTTCTACTGTATACTTTTTTCTACAGCTTATATACCCAATAAAAATTTTCAGGCAATATAGAAATTACAATGTGGTTGCATTCTGTTTTTCAAAATAATGATTTCAATGAATACAAAACAAATGTAATACGGTGAAAAAAATTATCCCAAGAACCCACACGCATTAATACCCAAGAAACTTGTTATAGATTAACCCTGTGAGCAAGCAAGATGTTTTCCTTAGTCAGATATTTTACTGGCAGGTTGCATTTTGCAGCTACAAAGAAAGGGCCAATTACTTTATTGCTTATCTTGAAAGGTAATCTTATAAGGAATCTTAAAGGAATCACAAACCTAAACTTTTATATATGAAAAAGAATCAGTCAGCTCTACTTTAAAATTTTAGGGTACATACCCACTCACCAAAAGTTTTTTTATATCAGGAGGTTGAGGGTAGAAATGGGTATAAGGATTCCCCTGTCCTCCCTCCTCCCGCCCCCTGGGAGGGTAGGGGAATCCATGGCTGATATGTAAAATTAAATTAAATTATAAAATTAAATAATAATAATAATAATAATTTAAAAAAGCCAACAAACAAAAATAAAATTAAATTAAAAAAAGACACAGGTGGAGGACTCCAGAAATTTCTGACTACATTAACTGACTATACTAAATTTGAAATTTTTACAATTTTATTGATTAAAGTTATTTAAAACATAGAATATATAATATCAAGAAAGGTCTTACAATCTCAGGGAAAAACCCTGAAAGTTTTTTATCATGTGCAGATCCTAGAACATAAAATACATGTATGCCTACATGTATATATAAATATATGTAAACAAATGTACATGTGGGTACACTATAACATACAGAAAGGAAAATCAGAAAGGTTAATAAATATTAGTAAAAAGTGAAGGACTGAGTACAAGTAAATTATACTTGAATAGTGAATAAAATAAATAGTGATATAAAGCTATTTGTGTTTTGGGTTTACTTGTTTCATAGTTTTTTCATTTCTGTTGTAGTGGATGAGTGCATAAAATATATTTCACTGTGAAAGTGTGAAGTCCAATGTAAAGTTCTGCAGCTTCTAAATGACTGTTCTAACTGTACAGAAGTTTATTGAAACAGATTCTATACATTTGGTCTGGTAAATTTTGTTTTTGTGTTCTTTGTCTTTTGTTTTGTTTTGTTTTTCATTCCCCCCTCAAGTTCTTTGTAAGAAAGTTTTAATAGATTAAAAAATAATAATGTCTGTCATTGTTAGATGTGTCCTTTGGGGAAAAAACAGAAATGGGTATAAGGAATTAATCATCACCTTTGATCATCAACCAGCCCTCGCAAGGAATGTATGTCAGCTAGTAACAATTGGTCTGCTTTTTATTTGTTCCCTGACCTTGATGAGTTCCGTATTCAACTATGTGCCTTTCTAAAACTTTAGGTTGTCTACTTGAGTTTTTCACCTCAAAACTATTTAACAAAAACATTTTAGTCTAACCTTAAGTTATTTTCAAAGCCCTGTTTCAGCTATGCATGCAGTAACCTGTGAACGTATCTCCCAACATTAAGATTAAAAGAATTTAAACCACCTTGGCTACTGGGACTCAATTGTTTTTCATAATCATTAGCCTAAGCCACCGTCTGTATGGCTCCTCAACAGAAACTCATGTGTTCTAGCTGTGTGACACTTCCTTGTTTTATTTTTATTCATCAAAACTCTGCATAAACTAACATTGTTATTATCAATCAGACAGTACAGCTTAGGAAGGAATCATCTGCATAATAATCCTCACGTAAAAATGCCCAGTAGAACGGGATGTTTCCATGAGATAAGCACATTATATTACAGGCAGTGGAGATCTCCCCACACTCATTCACACCATGCCAGATACCAGAGAAAGATGGCAGTGGCAAACATGTAAAGACACAGCAGAAGCAAAAGACGTCTGGGGTATGTGGTTTTGGGGCCTTGACTATCCAAGATTCATCAATCAGGGAGTTGCTTCCTGGTGGGATGACACCTTGCACTCCACTTGCCATCTGCTGCTCCTCTGACATGGCCACCATCATAGTTCAAAATACTAACTGTGGTGACATTGTGTCCCCAAAATATTGTACACCCTAATAAATTTATCTGGGGTCAGAGAACAGAACAGCCACTAGATATAGAGGTCAGAAAATGGTGGCACTCACACCTTTAATCCTAGCATTCTGAAGGCAGAGATCCATCTGGATCTCTGTAAATTCAAGGCCACACTGGAAACAGCCATGCATGGTGACTCACACCTTTAATCCCAGGGAGTGATGGCAGGAAGCAGAAAGGTATATAAGGTGTGAGGACCAGGAACTAGAGCTGGTTAAGCTTTAGGCTTTTGAGCAGCCGTTCACCTGAGATCCATTCTGCATGAGGACTCAGAGGCTTCCAGTCTGAGGAAACAGGATCAGCTGAGGAATTGGCAAGGTGAGGTGGCTGTGGCTTGTTCTGCTTCTCTGATCTTCCAGCGTTCACCCCAATACCTGGCTCCAGGTTTGTTCTTATTAATAAGACTTTTTAAGATTCCTGCTACAACTAACTTCTGGATACTTAGCAAATTAGTGCTGTGAACTAAACAACTCTTTTGATTTCACATACAGATAATTATTTCCTTACATGACAGCATTTGTAGCTAACATCATTGAGAAGAAATTAAGGTTGAGATTACATAGAGAGAGTTCTAACTTCAATATATTTTGCCTTCATGGCAAAGAAATAAATTGAAATCTCTTGGATCCACCTCTGCATACAGGCACTATGTGAGGACAGAGCAAGATAGTCACTGTTTACAACTAGGAAAGTTCTTTCCTTACATCTTAGTCTTGAATGTCTAGAATTGTGAAAATCTGGCATTTTGAGCTAGTAGCCCTCACTATGATAGGTTGATAAAAGTTTCTAAATGGTAGAATGAACCAAATATAAGCCTTGGGGAATATGTCTGTGGTTTTGGTGATGGCAATCGTAGTGATGACAGCAGTGATGATGACGATGATGGTGATGGTGGTGAATATGGTGACCGTGATGATACTAATTGATGGTGATGATAGCTGTGATGAATTTGATGATGATGGTGGTGATGTTGGCGATGATAGTGATGATCCCAGTGATGGTGGTAATGATGGTGATGGTGGTGATGATGGTGATGGTGGTGGTGATGGTGGTGGTGATGGTGATGGTGGTGATGTTGGCAATGATGGTGATGATCCCAGTGATGGTGGAAATGATGGTGATGGTGGTGATGACGGGGATGGTGGTGATGATGGGGATGGTGGTGATGGTGGTGATGGTGGTGATGGTGGCGGTAATCATGGTCCTTTGACTCTACAGGGATAGTCAGAAGCAGGTCAGTAGGTGGAATACTTTTATACAGTGATTTTTATATTACAGTAAACTATAGTTATTTTGTTATGTTCCTCAAGTGTAGATGAACAGTCTTATTAAATAGGAAACACAGAGCCAATTGCAGAGTTAAAAGCCCAAGAGGTCAGAGCAGTAGCTGAGAGCTGAGCTTACCCTTTGCTGCCGCTGCTGTCCTTCCTCTCAGGAAGTGTGCTACTTCCTGTGTATCTGTCTTTTTATAGACTTTCTGTTCTGCCTTCTCATTGGTTGTAAACCCAACCACATGACCTCCTCGTCACTGCCTGTCTATACAGACCTCCAGGTCTTCTATGGTTGGTATTGAGATTAAAGGCGTGTGTCTCCATGCTGGCTGTATCCTTGAACACACAGAGATCCGCCTAGCTCTGCCTCCCAAGTGCTGGGATTAAAGGCGTGCACCACCATGCCAGCTTCTGCTATGGCTTGCTATTAGCTCTGAGCCCCAGGCAACTTTATTTATTAACATATGAATAAAATCACATTTCAGTACAAATAAAATATCACCATATTCAAGTATCCTTTGAGAGGACACTCTGAGAATAGAGTTATTCTGGACAAGAGTGAAGTGAAGCAGTATGGCACTGTTTCCTGGGTAACTGTATTTTAGAAAAGCCAATTTCCAGTCAAGAATGAATATTTAACTTTATAAGCAAATATTCTAACCATAACAATTAATGTATCCTGAGAGGGTGGCTTTCTAAATATTTTAGATAAAACCCTGCTGTAAAGTTCACCAAGTGTTTATTTAAGGATTTACAACTTGCATTCAATCATAGTGTTATTGTTCTAAAAAAAGAGGATATATATATTGGATACTCTATTGGTTTAGAGAGGCTACTTCTACTAAAACTTTGTGTAGAAAAAATGAAGAAGGCTTTCCATGTAGCAAACAGATTTATTTCCTCAAAACTACAGCCCAAAGGTATATCTGTGTCAGGGTTCAGATGCATTAATATAACTTTTCTCTAGTCATTGTAAGACACATGACACATGATTCTTTTTTTTGGTTTTTTGAGACAGGGTTTCTCTGTGTAGCTCTGCGCCTTCCCTGGAACTCGCTTTGTAGACCAGGCTGGCCTCAAACTCACGGAGATCCACCTGACTCTGTCTCCCAAGTGCTGGGATTAAAGCCGTGTGCCACCACCACCCAGCAAGACACATAATTCTTGAAGAGATTTCATAATTATAACAATATTAATTTCACCAAATCAGTAATATCTCACAGGGAAAATAAATATAGAAAGGCATGCCAGTAATTAATTTATGTTATTATAATACATATGTTTAACTTCCAAAGGCATTCAATTATTCTTGCAGAAATTATGATATGTACAAGCTACAGGTATAATATATAAACTTTGCTGCAATGTTCATAGTACTCCAGAGAAAAATATAGAACTCTACATATGCAACAATAAAATGATGTAAAAAATTCAGATTATGGACTAGGAATGTGGATCAGTTGACTGAGCGTTTGCCACAAACACAGGAAATCCTGGGTTTAATACTCAACTCTGCACAAACCCAGCACGATAGTACAGCCTTGCAATCATAGGAGTCATTAGAACCAATCAGGATGTGGATGAGGAGAATGAAGTTCAAGGCCACCATCACATATATGGTAAGTTTATGCTCAGCTTGGGATACATGAAGTCCCACTTAAAAAAAAAAAAAAACGCTGAGGATTCAGTATCCACTTTTTTTAATTACATATTTATTTATTTATTCATTAAGTCAACTTAAACAGAGTCAAAACCTCTGAATTATTCTTGCTCTAACAAGGTTATTAAGCAAGCATTTGTTATTTAAATTTGTCCTCATTGAACTCAATCACATTAGAATTATCAGAGGTTTGAATATTTGTTTAAATGTGAACACATTTCATCTTGCAAGGCACTCTGCTGGAAAGAGTCCAGGAGCAGATGTGTGGTTTTTATCTGGTAGAATTAATGCAACCAATTTAGGAAAAAAAAAGTCCACTTATTTCATTATATTATATCTGTCACAGAATCAAAATGAGGAAACATCTTCATCTGAAACCTCATCAGAAACCAGTAGCATGAAGTACAGGCATGTTTTGTAAATAGTTCACCCATGTGTAGAAGGAAAAGGAAATGCGGAGGTGTAGATAACTTCAGAAGATTCTGAAAAGTGAAACATGAGTTGACACAGAATGAGCAGGAGCCAGTAATGTTGAGAGAAGGTCAGAGGAAGTTGGTAGATGAGGAAAAGGTGAGCAGTCCGTTCTGAGATCACAAGTCATTATGCACATGCCTGGAGTCTTTCAACGTTACTTAAATGCTTATTTGGTTATTACTTCTGACCCAAGGTGAGAGTCTGTCGATTATTTTCATTTGTTCATTTTGTAGAGGTTTTATGATTGACTATGTGATACAAAAGCAACATCTTTAACTGTGAAGAATCATCCATGTTCATTTAAGTTATAAAACAACTATAACAGGTATGCAGCTTTATTGGTAAAAATAAACAAAACCCCTCCATTTAAGCCACTTTTCCTTGGATCACTAGACATATAGATAAAAATACTCCTCATCAATGTTAACTACTACCATCTCGAGTTCTCATTACAATGTTTTATATTTTTCTGCAGTAGCACATTTGAACTTTGGAAGTGCTTGTTTGATATGAATTGTGTTTCCTTTTTAGTCACTAATAAGGGATTATTTTGTTCAGAGAAATTCTCTTAATTTTCTAGAAGTCTGGGAAAATTCATCAATTCCATAAGCCAAAACAAAGTTAACAGGGCAAACAGCCAAAAGACTACTAACATGTGCTGTGGGTATAAAAATGCTGGACACACAAGCCTTCGGAAAACATATGATTACAACAGATACATGTTTTAAAAATAACCAGACTAATAGACTAATTTTGAAAGATTAGTCCATTTATCTGAGCTTGTTAAACACTGCAGCAGACTGGAACCAATTAAATAAATAACTCTAATTCTATATGATTAACTTCAAAAGTCCTTAGTTTCCAAGATCACTGAAGAGCTATGATAAGGATTTTTTTTTCAAAGCACAATTCTTTTCACCAAAAAAGGGAAATATAATTCAACACACTTAAATAGGGCAAAAATATACCCCACTAAACGCAGCTTATTTTTTTAAATATTTATCCTCATATAAATACAATATCAAATTTCCAGGTTGTTCTTTAAACTAAGAAAGACTGTATTAACTGAAATCTATTTGGGGAATCTTAAAAATGACCTCCTGTTTGATCATTTAATTTAAAGTTTTTATCTAAACTACTAACGTAGCAGCAGCACAGATGTTCGAAAATAGTAAAATAGTACGTATTAGACAGGCTTGCAAAGCATTATTTTTAATGATTTCTTTTATTTTTTATAATATAAAAAATTATACCACAAAAAAAAAAGAAAGAAAGCCAGGTGGTGGTGGCGCACACCTTTGATCCCAGCACTCGGGAGGCAGAGGCAGCAGGATCTCTGTGAGTTCGAGGCCAGCCTGATCTACAGAGCAAGATCCAGGACAGATACCAAAGCTACACAGAGAAACATATATATATATATCATTCTCACTTCCCTTTTATCCCCCTCAAATATCTCATATACCCTCCGCAGTCTTACAACTGACTAAGTGGAAATCTAGTCCTCACTAGCTTTACACAAAATTAATTAAGAATTATGGATTATGTTTTCTAAAGTAAATTTTTCTCTGTCTTCATTAAACCATAAACAAGTGCAAGCAACTGTAATATTTTAAGAGGGGGATTAGCAATAAAATGAATTCAAGAGAAACATGTTAATTGATACTTAGAATGACTAGACTGAGCATTAACTATTTAAGGCAGAACCCTTTATAGGTCACCAAATATAATTTTCTCTGAAAAGTTTTTGGCACCAAATGGAAAAGAAGATTCATATAAATTCTAGATTGTGTTGTAGATTATTTCTGTCTCCCTTTCACCCTCCCTTTCTCTCTCCCCCTCCCCCTTCCCATTCTCCTTCTCTTTTTTCCTTTTTCCTTCTGTTCCTTCTTAACTACCCGCCTTACAGCTGTAGCTGCATGCCTGCATATCTGAGGACTACTAGATGAATATGTGTAATTTAGTTGAAATTCTTCCTTCTCAAAACTAGTTTGCACATCCAAGAATTAAAAGTTTAAGAACATTTAGCAATGATGTAGGCAAAGACAAAGGCATCTCCTGATTCATCATTTCTGGTGTGGCAATATATATATATATATATATATATGTTCTAAGGTAAAAATGTCATGATATGAGGCCATTTCTCTTCATGTGTCATGGACTAATCTAGAGTCACTGAAATATTTATTGAGGGTTGTATAGCAGTTAGTATAGAAAATATATTCATTTGGATTAAAAGAAAGATAATATTGGTTAAAACTTATGAATAAATTTTGTGTATATAAATATGCTTGTGTTTCATTTGTATATGCTTTCCTGTGTGTTCATACATGTTTAGACACACATGCATTTGAATATGTACTTCCATGTGGAGGCTATAGTTCAGCCTCTGGTATTGTTCCTCAGGACCAACCAACACTACTGTTTGAGTCAGTCTTTCATTGAGACATGGCACTTTTGAAGATAATTTGAATAACTTGCAGGAAACCCCAGGAATCCACCTTTCTCCACCTTCCTGTCCACTTTTAACCCAGGTACTGGGAATTCAACTTGGGTCCTCAAGCTTAGACTGCAAATACTTTATCACCTGAGCATTTTTTTTCTTCAGTTCTATTTTTTTTAACTGTAATCTTTGGTAATCACAGAAACCATCAAAGCCCTGATTCCATACAGAATAAGAATTATATAGCCATGTAAAGTTCCTCCACACATAGACTGATGACAATCAACCATGTAAAAACCTGTATGTAGCATGTGTCCTTTTTCTTTTTCTATCCTCTGCTGTCTAATAACACTTGACAAATGGATGTTGTATCTTAGGAAGCTAGCTAAACATATAATATCATAATAATTAAACAAAACATTGTTTCATGTTTTGCAATTAAGAAAAAATATTGAGTTCTTTTTTCAAGGGAAATCCAATGTCTGTATTTGCAAGATTTGATGAGAAAATAAAGAGGTCATTGCGATAGAGGAGGCAAAAACCTTGGACAGGGCAAAGAGAATGAAAAGATTGCAAAAGTCAGAGGAATAGGAAGTTTGCTTTGAACTTATATCTTCTAGAAATATTGGGGAAGCTATATATATATATATATAAAGGCATAAAAATATTCCTGCCTAAACAAGATCTAGACAAGGACAAACACATTAACATGGAAGGGAAAATTTATGGGGGCCCCAACTCTAAACAAAGAACTGCAGGCATATAAGGAATGTGGTAACATGGAGAAATGGATTTCCCCGAGGAAAATAATTTCCCAGTTTGTTATCTAATACCAAGTGGTCAGCCCTTATGTTATATGAGAGAGCAGATTGTGCTTATATATTTAGAGGAGAGAGAGAGAGACAGAGACAGAGAGAGAGAGCCAGAGACAGAGACAGAGACAGAAATAGAGATTGCGAGAGAGGGGTGGAGAGAGAGAGAGCAATAACTGAAGTAAAAAGAAGGCCAGAGGCTATGAATTAGAGAGAGGGCAAGGAGGTGAGGTACACAGGAGAGGTTGGATAGAGGAAAAGGAAAGTTGCAAAGTATGTAATTGTATTTTAACTTTAAAAAAATTAAAAAGAAGCAAAATAAAACACTAAAGAGGCAGACATAACGGGACTTCCTCAGACAGCCACAGATTGCCTTAGTTATTGCCTTTATATTTGCTATAACACTGGGACTGGTCACTCTAGTTGATGCCCCTGCACCAGCCCATTCATTACCCATCAAACACTTCTTACAGAATTCATTGCTTCCTGGTCAGCTAATTGACAAAGTTCACTTCTCACACAGGGAGTATTGACAGAAGAGGGAAGCAGGAGGCAGGGAAACCATTTATTTATAGGCACTGGTTGCAGAGGCTATTAGAGAAAGATCAGCACCCAACCCAAAGTGTAAACATCATCTAATATTAGGTTGCAAACATTTGTTTTTAGGCAATGACTGTTAGTGGACCAGGCTTTGTGAAATAAACCAGAAGGAAAATTTAATAATTTATGCTATAAGACTTGCCCAAAGTTAATTTAAAAGCTTTTTGACATTTTTTTTCTAAAAATGATCCAGTATTCAAAACTGAGTGCTAACTTTGTCAGAGTGTACTCTAATCTCTGCTCTACATTTGGTAACTAATCAATTTTCTTATAAGTAGGTCACTTTTTGTCTTTTCTCTATTTAATTAGATACTGATTAGTAGAGTTCACAATAAGCTTCATAGTTGTGGAAAATTCTTACATTTCTGATACCAAGTCTCAAGGCTAGGTTTCTTTAACTTTGTAACTAAATCAGCAGTTGTTCAGAAAGAGCCTTCAAATAATTCTTCTCTTTTTCAGTTTTCACGTCGCTTTCAATGACTGTTTGTACTGTGCATTCATTATCCATCTGGGTACTTGGAAACAGCAGCATTCTAATAAAACAGTGATTCCAAGGGGAAGAATGAACTTTAAGCAAATTCTAACAATATTTTCTTGCTGAGAAATAAACAAAGTAGTATATGCCTACTGGAAGCTCAAACCCTTGCATTGTAAAGCTGCTACAAAATGAATATTCATAGAATAACATACATCCAAGTGACTTCATGATTAATTCTATCATTACTTTGCATAATATATGTAATGTAATATAATCTGTCCTAATCACACAGAATTTAAGGGGAAATGACATGGTAATAACTTTTCACATTTACTACTCAGGGACATGTTAAATACTTTACCATTTGGAATGGTCTGACTGAGTTTAAAGTACTAAAAAAATTTCTGATCAATAATGAATTCTGTTTTCTTGCCCTCTAATATTTACCCATATGAAATTTTACCATTCAACTATTTGAAGTCTAAATAAAAATATGTTCCCTATTCAATTGCATCTTCAACTTACTCCCTGGGAGATATTGAACATATATTTAGCCACTGAAATTCTGATTTCACTTTCCTACCTATTAAGTTAATACACTTATTACAACATGATTTCAATGAGATTTAAGTGAGTACACGCATAAAACTGAGTGTACATCTTGTAGGTAAAACATTCCCTCTGCTTGGATATTTTCCTGCTGCTGGTGAATGAGAGAATAGGACATAGTACCTCCCTTTGCATTCCTGGATTTCTGCTTCTGATAGCTACTTAGGGGCCTCTGTGAACCTGATCATAGCGTCTTATGTTAGCATTCAGTACAAAAGCTATTTTGCCAGTTTTAAAGGCAGTTCCTTCCTTCAAGATTTTTTAAATCCACTGGATAAAATTCTTGTACAAGCACTGCTCAAATTCACAAATTTACTGAAATCAAGGCGGTTATTCAATTTTTGTAAAATAATAAAATGAGAAATTACTACTATCATTATTGTAATTGTTTGTGTGTGTGTGTGTGTGTGTGTGTGTGTGTGTGTGTATATGTGTGTGTGTGGGGGGGCAGTATCTGTGTCACATGCAAATGTAAAGGTTACATAACACCTTAAGAGGTTAGTTTCTTTTCTTCCATCATGTGCATTCTCAGGATTAAACTCAGGCCCTAAGGCTTGGCTGTGAGCACCATCACTGCTGAGCCATTTTGCTGTTCCAAAAGTATCATTTTTTATTAAAAATATATAAAATCCATTTCCTTATATCTGACAAATTCCACTATGCCCTTTATCCATAAAATAGATTTAAGTATTACCAAATCAACAGGTATTTGAGATAGTAGCTGAAGAGTAGAAGATAACATTTATACTATATTGGGGCCCAAGATATGGCTCAGTGGTTACGAGTATATACTGTTCTTGCAGAGAATATGAGTTAAAATCCCAGCCCTCCACATCAGGTGACTCCAAACAACCTGTCAAGAAAGACCTAATACCTACACTCAAACGGCATAAACTCACACAAATGCATACCCACAGTTAAACACAATTAAAACAAACATTTAAAAAAGTATAGTATATCAGCTTAGTCAGCATGCTGGCTAGTCTTATGTCAACTTGACACACAAGTGAACTATCTAAAAGGAGAGAACTTCAACTGAGAAAATGCTTCCATATGATTCAGGTGTAAGGTATTTTCTTGATTAGTGATTGATGGGGGAAGGCTGAGCCCATTGTGGGTGGTGTCATCCCTGAGCTGATGGACCTGGATTCTATAAGAAAGCAGGCTTAGCAAGACATGGGGAGCAAGCCAGTAAGCTTCATCTCTCTGTGGCCTCTGCTTCAGCTCCTGCCTCAAAGTTCCTACCCTGTTTGAGCTCCTGTCATGATTTACTTTGATGATGCAGAGCAATATGGAAGTGTAAGTCAAATAAACCCTTTCCTTCCCAACTTGTCTTTTGATCATGGTGTTTAGTTGCAGCAATAGAAAACCTAAGACAAGTTGTGAGGTAATGCTGTGACAGGCCATGTTTTTGAGAGGATTATGGAAGGACTTTGGAACATGGGGCTAGAAAAGACATTAAGTGTTGAAAGCTCAGTGGGATGTTGTGTGGAAGCTTGGAAGATAAGAATGTTGAAAGAAGTGCAGAGAAAGGAGGATTGGCTTGAGAAGTTTCAGAGGGAAGTTTAAAGACTCTATCAGGATGTTTGTTATTTTGATTTAAGATTCTGTCCTTCTAGTTAGCTTGAGTGGTAGATTCAGTTGTGTTTAACAAGATAACAGAACTACTAAAGCAAAACCTTTGCCTTGCTAGGAACTCAATTTGAATGGTTGGAGCTCAGAATTTAGTGGTGATTAAGAAGGAACCAGCATCATTGAGGTGAAATTTTCTAGAAATTGTTTCTTGAGAGTCAACACTAAGAAGTGGCGTTCTAGAGGTGGCCAAGGTTGTTCCTCATGCTGGCTCCTTGAGGAATTTGGTAGTATAAGGGTCACCCAGGTGGTACTGGTTTTGAAAGAATAAAGGGGTCATGGACAGCAACTGAGGCTTGGCACTGTGAGAGGTCATGAGAGGCCATTGGTGAAGGTGCAGCCTCAGTAGCGGTTGATGCTTGGCACCATGGAGAGAACCTATGAGAGGCTATTCGTGAAAGTGTAGCCCAGTTACAATAGATGACCCCAGAAGATTTGGAGATTCCAGGACAATGGGACAACCACCAGGAACAGCAGCAGCAGGGGAGTGGAGCCAGCTGGAGCCTAAAAGACAAGCTGTTTGTGCTGCAGAGAGCAGGTCAGAGGAAATGACTCCAGTCCCTTGGAGGAACCCAAAGGAGAGCAAGTGTATCTTTGACATTGGACATTGCCTTTACACAGTTGGAGTTTGGCTTTGCTTTGGTTTGATTATGCTATGCCATGGTTCTTCCCTCTTGAAGTAAGAAGGTATTTAATTTAATTTTGATTTCTACAGGAGCCCAAGGCTGAAAGACTTTGAATTTTTTGGATTTTTAGAGATTGTATATTTTAAGGAGACTAAAATTTTGATGTCTTTGAATTTCTTGGACTTTTAAAGTTATTTATGTTTTTAACATGAAATATTGGGGACAAATAAGAAAGGAAAGGTTGTGGTTTAATAGTGATGTGTTTTTGTGTCAAGTTGATAAGTGGTCAGTTGTGGTGACTAGTCTTATGTCAACTTGACTGACAAATGAGTTATCTGAAAGGAGGGAAACTCAATTGAGGAAATGTCTCCATAAGATTGAGCTGGAAGTCATTTTCTTAATTGGGGATTGATGGGGGCAGGCCTAGCCCCATGTGGGTGGAGCCATCCTAGGGCTGGTTGTCCTTGGTGCTATAAGAAAGCAGGCTGAGGAAGCCATAGAGAGCAAGCCAGTAAGAAATACCCTCCATGGCTTTTGCATCAGCACCTGCCTACAGGTTCCTGCCCTATTTGAATTCCTGTCATAATTTCCTTTGATGATGAACAGCATTATGGAAGTGTAAGCCAAATATACCCTTTCCTCCCCAATTTGCTTTGTTGTTATGATGTTTGGTTGCAGCAATTGAAACCCTAACTAAAACACTAAGTATACAGAATATGTAATTAACATTTATCAGTCTATTTTCCATCTTATTCTCTATTGAAATTCAGAGGTCCTGAATGCTATAAAGTCAGAATCCATTATTTATTAATGGGATATAAGTAGTTGTGATTAATTACTTTGACAAATTAATAATCCTTTTCTGATAAGAGTATAAGATGACAGAAATATTGAATATTCATCATTATATTTAATAAAATTTTAGGAAAAATGAAGATAACTAGTAATGATTTTTTCCTTAAACACTAGGCCAATGTAGTGTTGTTGTGCACATTTTTCAAATAAAGAGATTAAGATGTTAAAGCCTCCATAAAGTTTTGCTGTCACTGTATTGTAGATTTATGACTTAATCCACAGTTAAGTTTAGACCACTCAATCAACCTTGAGTCTTTGTAAATGAATTCACTGCCTCTTAAATTTCTCTGTAGCTTATTAGAGAGGAGACACTACTGTGTTGTTTTAACTTCATAAAAAATTCTTCAAATAAGAGCCTGAGTAAATAAGCATACAACAGATAAAAATGAGACAGTTCTGTTTAAAGATAAGAGTTCATTTAAAAAAATATTCATTTTTTATGTATGTGTGTGAGGCAGCAGGAATTGTGTATACTATACTCAGAAACTGTAAGTCATCAGATCTTTAAGAAAGGGAGTTCTGTGCAGTTGTGAGTCACCTGAACTGGAAACAGAATTGGACCTGGACCCTCTGTTAGAGCAGTAAGTGTTCTTAGCCTCTGAGTCAGCTGTCTGTCCAATCTCTGAAGCTGTAACTTCTTAATAGGAAATAAATGTTTGGATAAAATATTTCATATTTTAGCATGTTAAACAATCTCTGTAGTTTTATGATACCAATATAACTAGTTTATTGTGTCATTTATGCTTTTTAAAAATGATCAACAGATATGCAGTAGGGAAATTTCCTAACCAGAAATAGATTACACTTATTAAGATTTGACTTCAATTGCTGTGGTTGACACCTTCAGAATATAACATTTATAATGATGGAATTGGGGTATTGTAAAATCTTGAACAGATCATTTTTTAAGGTTGAAAGATAACAAGGAAATTATTATAATCCAGATTGTCATCATCATAAAAATCTTCTGTGAAGAGTACTGGGCAACTTGATAAAAAAAAAAAAAAAAACAAAAAAACAGAGGTTGGTGGTTTTCCTGTGGAGATTTACATATTGTGATTTATACCCTCTTTCTTGAATGTGCATATCATGAAATGCATGACAGCATCTAAGAATGATCAAGTTAAACCTATAGGAAGCAATAACCTTTCAGAAGCTCCACAGTTAGACTTAGAGGTATAAACACACAGCTATGTTTTTCTTTAAGAACTTAAATCCATCCTGCTGTACGGAACTGATAGTCACAGCTTTCTCACAACATCCGCACTGGTTAGTAGATGCAAACTGCTTGCTTAATTTAAAAAATTGTACTTTTGCACTTAATTTTCAGAAATATTTTGTGTATTTACAAAATGAGAACCTGGTTCGTTCTCTCTCTCTCTCTCTCTCTCTCTCTCTCTCTCTCTTTGTGTGTGTGTGTATGCATGTACATACACACATGAATGAGTGTGCTCATCAGTTTCTTTGCATTTTCCCCTACAGAATTGTGAGCAGGTATTTTTTTTCTCACCTTAGTTCTTTCACTCCTAATAGATCATAAAGGTCACTCTGCTTAAAAGCATACAGAGCAATCTGATCCTTTCTAGAGGTTGGGCATGATTGTATTGAATGTATTGAACTTTAAATAACCATTCAGTAACAATAATGATTTAGATGCTTCTAGCCCAATACTGCTTTAAACTATTGCCATGAAATACACTGTTTGCAATTATTCAGAAAATGTGAATATACCAGGAGAGGGGTATATGAACAAAAATTAGTAAATCTAAACTTACGATATATATGTGATACATTATGTGAGTATCCCATTATATGTGCGAGGCCAGATCCTGCCTTTTTAAAGGGTTCCTATGAGGAGGAGAGTGGAATAAGAAATATTTGGTAAAATAATAGGCCTAGCTGATGAGAGGAAAGATAGAAACACAGGAGAGCTGTGGTGGTATTGTGTTCCCCAAAATATTGTGTGTGCTAATAAACTTATCTGGGGTCAGAGAACAGGACAGCCACAATATTAAACATAGAGGTTAGGCAGTGATAGCACACGCCTTTAATCCTAGCATTCCAGAGACAGAAATCCCTCTGGATCTCTGTGAGTTCAAGGCCACATTGGAAATGGCCAGGCATGGTGACCCACGCCTTTAATCCCAGAAAGCCAGCCTTTAATTCCAGGGAGTGGTGGTAGAAAGCAGAAAGGTATATAAGGCGTGAGGACCAGAAACTAGAGGCATTTGGCCTGGAGAATCATTTTGGCCTGGTTAAGCATTTGGCCTGGTTAAGCTTTCAGGCTTTCGAGAAACACAGTTCAGCTGAGAGCCATTCGGAGATGAGGACTCAGAGGCCTCCAGTCTGAGGAAACAAGACCAGCTGAGGATCCAGCGAGGTGAGATAGCTGTGGCTTATTCTGTCTCTCTGACCTTCCAGTGTTCACCCCAATACCTGGCTCCGGGTTTGTTTTATCAATAAGACTCTTAAAGATTCATGCTACAGAGAGCTTTGGGAGGACCTGGATTAAAATCCACTGACCCAGAGCTTTATTCAAAAGAGCTTTTATAACAATGCCACAGGGCGAGGCGAAAGACCTCCCCTTTGCTAGATACAGCCAAGTGCAGACAGTTCCAAACACCTGGTACCCAGGCCCGTGGTCCAGTCATCCTCTTATGCAGTCCTGCTGGGTAAAGCAAGCTCAGATCTCACTAGAAAACCTCTGTGGACTCCCACGTGTGTGTGTGTGTGTGTGTGTGTGTGTGTGTGTTTACATATATGTATATATACATACATATATGTATATATATATACATCTCAAAAGTTTAGACTTACTATTTATATACATATATATGCATACATACATACATGTACATATATATAGTGTATGTGTTTGCATGCACATGAGTATAAGTGAAAATTTTATAGAGGTACAATATAGACATATCAATATGAGGGTTTGTCGAAAAGAGGGTTTACACATCTGTCAGTCATGTATGAGACTACCTTACCAACATAAGATAGCTCTTATTTCCATTTTTGCAACTTTCTCATGAAATTTAATTTTCATATTATGTATAAAGTAGATTTTTTTATATAATTGAAGCTTTTTATTTACTGAAAACTTCTGTTCCTCATTTGTTAATTTTGTTTTGTATTTTGCTTTTGACTCTAAAAGATTTGTAAACTCTTTTGGAAAAAGACAGCTTTTTCTTTTTTTTTTAAATTAAGAGATTTTCAATTCATTTTACATATCAACCACAGATTCCCCTGTCCTCCCTCCTCCCACCCCCCATCTTCCACCCCCAACCCACCCCCCCATCCCATCTCCTCCAAGGTAAGGCCTCCCATGGGGAGGCAGCAGAGCTTGGTACAATCAGTTGAGGCAGGTCCAAGCCCCTTTTTCTTATATAAAGTGAATTGTGAGTTCTCACTGTTAAATATTGAAATATTAGTGTTCATTTTTTACTTCTCTTTGTTGGAGTCAGCTATGAGAACTGTATGTCACCACATCATGAGAACCCCCTAAGACATCCTTGGATTTTGGCCTAGTCTGTGTATTTCATTAATGAAGAAAACTTATTTTCATTGAATGAGGACGTTACTAGTGCATGTGATAATTTTAGGGAGTCCAGCCTTCCCTGCTGCATGAGGAGAAGCAGAGCTAGTAGGGCCCCTGCACCTGCCAATACACTTTTGGCATTGTCACCATTATGAGTGAATGCAAACGCTGGAGCCTCACCTAGAGCAAGAACACAGGTACAGCCACAGACCGAGGAGAACACAGTCTGATAAGTTTCCACACATGCATGGGAGGACACATGGATGAGAAAGAAATCCTTCCATAGCACACATCTGACTGTTCGACCTAGTGTGTTAGAAACTTAGCTGACCCAAGTATTGACTAACCATTTTTAATGCTATTTACATGCCCTTGCAATTAAAATTTTCAGGTAGTTTAAATTTGTAAACCATTTATGAAATAACTTCTGAAATTTTATAGTGTTGAAAATGGACTGACCTTTGATAAAGTGAATAAAAATTAAATATATTCTATTTATTTATTACAATACAATGTCATATTAAATTATTCAGTACTGAATTCTGCATATTTTACTTTTTGAAGACTGTAATGAAATAATTTCTTCACTGTAGCAAAGGAAATGCCCACAGCTCAGCTTAATAAAATGATAGTTGCAATCAAAATGAAAATTTTAAGACATTGTTGCATCTTTTCTAAAACACTGAAACAGAGAAAATTTAGAAGATTAAATTGTTGACTGGAGTGGAAAGTGTTCAATAACAGCAAGAAAACATTTTTTTCTTTTTTCCTGACACAATGGGGCAGTTGCACATATGAGCGTACAGTGATTGTGACAGCATGCATGAGACCTGCAAAGGCTCTCTCACACACACACGGACACACACAGAGACACACACAGACACACACGGACATACACACAGACACACACACATACACACATGCACATACACATATACACACACACATACACACACACACACACACACACACACACATGCACACACACACAAATCCCAGAATTGCTTATCAAACTGAACTCCACAGGTGGACGAAAATCTCAACATTTGGTCAGAAGCTATGAAAGTAGAGAAGGGGTTGTGGAGGAGTTGGGGGCGCAGGTCTAGATGTACAAAACACATGGCATTAAATTATCAAAGAATTAATAAAAAATGAGAAAACTGAAACTGAGTGTTTGATATAAACAGATACCTCAAAAAAATAGCAAAATAGAACCCGAGACCAATCATCATTTACCGTAGTCATGAAAAATATCTTCAAGGAGCAGGGAGCACAGTACAGCTTCAGACTGATACTGATTCTCATGTAACCTAAAGATGTTGGGATCAGAGTAGTTTGTTCACATACCAGTAAGTGAAACTCGAAGATCTTATGATTTTCCACTGATGGATTTGATAGATAGTATAAAAAGCAGCATTCATTCTTATAAAAGAACTTAGAGAAGCATAGTTTCTTTTGTGATAAAATAAATCTCTTTATTGAATAAAATGAAGTTCCTATCATAATATTCTTTTAATGTGATGGAAACACATGGGAATTTAGAACTGGACTCATAACAAGAATGAACTTCCGTGTCTTCCCCCGCTCCTGACCTTTGCTCTTACTGCCCTAATTTCACCTGATGTATCCTATCTTCAGTCTCTTGATCTCTATTAATGTCTGTGTGTAGAGGTTTGTGTGCAGGAGAATGTGTGAGTGTGTATGCCTGTGTGCATATCAGTTTGTGTCTGTGTGTGTGTGTGTCCGTGTGTGTGTGTGTATGCCTGTGTATGCATATCAGTTTGTGTCCGTGTTTGTGTGTGTCCGTGTGTGTGTGTGTGTGTGTGTATGCCTGTGTATGCATATCAGTTTGTGTGTGTGTGTGTGTGTGTATTTGTCTGTATGTATATGAATATTTCCTTTTTAAGTCCTGCTAGAATGCACTTAATGGGGCCTTCTCTCTTGTATTCAATTCTGGGATCTTGTCTAAACTGTGATTTATAAGAAAGTCTTATTTTACCTTCATATTGCTCACAATGAATACCTAAGTGTAGAACTGGCTTGTTTCTTTGCTTGGGTTTTTATCTGAGGTCATCCATGAGAGATAAAAGTGGACATTACTCACATACAGGCTATATAATCACTTTTAATGAAACTTCTGTATCTCTTTCATCTAAAATTTTCCTACATTTGATTATTTAATTGCACTGAAGGAATTGTATGTCTTTCCTTTGGACTTCATTTATTTCCAGGGATACTTAGTATAGTTGGGAGGCAACTACTTCATATCTATGTTTTCTAATTAGATGTACTCAGTTCTTTTATGTCTTTTGCTGGTATTTAAAAATGATTTTCTCTTATTTTAAAATATTCACTCAACTTTGGAGTCTTCTGTGAGTGATTCTCTGTAGTTCTTTCATTTTGTTGTCCTTTATTTTTCCCCTCATAACTTAGAGTACAGTCCCTGAGAGTATTTTAGCTTTGTCCACATTAAATTGGTAACATAGGATTTTAGAAAGCAAGAAAGGTCTGAATATTTTTAGATTCACAGCTCTAACAGTATTGTTCATATTTCCAGTGTTTGTTTTTGTTTTTGTTTTTGGTTTTGTTTTAATTAAAGATGTGGGTTCTTCCTATCTAAAATCAGTGGTAGTTTCCTTTTTCTTTTTTAAGTCTGAATGTCTGTTTTCTTTGTCCTATTCTTTCTGTTCTGGTAAATTTAGATTCATTTTCAAGCACATTCTCATTAATGTACGGTCATGTGTTCATGTTGAGGACAGCGCTTTTCAGGATGCAGATGTCTCCTGTCACTCAATCCTAAACCAGGAGTCTATAGTCATCTCCTTAATTCAGCAGGTGTCAACCTCAGCTTGGAACTTCAACAGCTTTTCTCAGGTGGTCTCGCCTGTGCCGTAGCCACAATAGTGTATTCTTCTCGTGTCTCTTACAAAATCAGCTCGTGCTTTTTTCCCTACTCCCAAAGAGGTGTGGCTCTGGTGTGAACATCCCCTCCTAACATTTAAACAGTACCTTTGGAAAGTGAAACATTTAATCATGAGGGCTGCACTTTCGTGTGAAGATTAATGTCATCAGTGCATCTAAGGGCCAGTTATCCTGGAAATAGCTTTGTCCCCAAAGTGAATTCTTGCCAGGCATTGGTGGCATATGCCTTTCATCTCAGCACTTGTGAGGTGGAGGCAGGCAGATCACTGTGCCTTTGAGGCCATCCTGGTCTACAGAGTGAGTTCTAGGACAGCCAAGGCTACACAGAGAAACTCTGTCTCGAAAAACAAACAAAAACAAACGAACAAAGAACCAAAAAACAACAACAGAAACAAAGAAAAAGTGAATTCTCTCACCCAAAGGTTCTTAATCTTTTTAGGGGTCCCTTGCCACATGATGTTGCCATATTATAATTCAGAAAATAGGTCTCAGTAAAATGCATGTGCCCTTGAACTTCCAAACCCTCCTGAGTAGTATGCAAAAATGCATCTATTATTTACAATTTACTTTGTCTCTGGTATTCTGTTATAATAATAGAAACACAGCTGCCTTGTTCTTAGATGGTATATGTTAATGTATTAAAATGATATATTCCTTAATCATATAGAGTATATTAAACAGCTATCATTTCATATTTAAAATTGTAAGGCATTCTATACACACACATACAAAGAGGCATATATGTGTATACATGCGCCTATATATATACATATGAAAGTGTTCATATTTGGAGGTAGACTTTATATCTTGTAAAATTTTACCATTTTTGTTTTATTATTTTTAGAAACTTCTCCATTCTCCACACCTACAGAAATTCATTTTAACTTACCATCAAATGGTTCTCTTTTTTCCTTATAGTACAAATATTTCAAATCACCCTTCCTATTCAAGTTAGATTAGAGGGGGGAAGGTCTCAAAAATCTGATAAGCATAAATCATATTTCCCTTTGCAGATTCTACATACCTGATAGCAAATACTTTTCTAGAGTTCTAGAAAACATTTACCCTGAGTTGAATAAGGAAGCAGCATTTTCAAAAAATTATTTCTGCGTGAGACATACAAGCATTTCACACAGGTGTTACAAAACTGTTTTCACCTGAATGATTATGTGCTTTTGCTTGAGAACAGTAATTACTTGAAGCTAGTGGGATTGGATGTCTCTCAGTATAGGGCAGTTAGTGCTATGCTTTGGAAATGCAACATGGATGTCTCAGTCAGGACCTTAAAATTGTTTCTTTAAAAAAAATAAAACTTCTCCAGATTTTTATATCTAATTAAACTGGAAACATAGTGTATGCTTAAGAAAAAATACTCCCATGACACCAGCAGTAGTAACACAGGAAAGTGGCATAAATCTCACAACAGTTATAGTGGAGTCTCAGGTCCATTTATCCAAGACTGAATAAGATGAATGAGATACTTAACCTTCAGGGTCCATGTATTTTCCCTCTGAAAACTATAAGAAATTAAACCTGAACTTCCCTTAAACATTTCTCAATAAATCTGTTTTCAGTCTAGTAGAATAAATTCTTCAAGTTGCTACAAACACTTTTTATCTAGGCTGATAAAGGAAGGAGTAAGTCTTCAAAACAAGCCATTTATTAATTTTAATTAAAGGCATTTACAATTCTCCTCCCACAAATATTTAGATTTCCTTTTACTTAGATCTGATCTGATAACAGGGGTTTAACCTCATCTCTAGAAACTTTTCATGAAACTGGAAACACTAAGCATGTATTATCTTGTAAGACAGTATGATTAATAAGCTCCTTTTATAAATCTTGGATAAGGTACAAATTCAGGTAATTAAAAAAGTTAAAATTAATAGGAAGTCTAAAATTTGCCCCTCTGTACTTTTATTTCAATAGTCTATTTCATCTTTTTAAATTATGCTTGATTGTATTTAACAATAAGATAAAAATGACGAGGTGGTCCTGGGAGGAGGTGCTTAGACACTGACCTCACTGACTCATTCTGTGATGTCAAGCAAGTGAACCTGAACCGCAGGGAAATACTTTCAATGTATCTAAGTGTACCACTGACAGGAAACAGAGGTCAAGTTTGTTACACTAACATACCCTAGAAACAGGAGGCAGAAAGCTGTGCCCAGAACACCTAGAAGGACATGAACGGTACAAGGGACAGAGAATGTTACAAATAGTTTTGAGGAAGGATGCCCATGACACATAATGTAAGACATGGTCCTAGAAACCTGACTAGGTTGATGTAAGGCTGAAGAAATGACAGATACACATTCAGGAAATCTGGGATCAGATGGACATAGGGAACTTTTTCTACCCAAACCATAATACTCTGTTTGAGGCATCTGTTTGACTTTTAAGAAGAATTGTCTGTTCCAAAGCTGTGGTTGTCATGTGACACAGATTTGAAAGTATTTTGTACATGGAATCTATGAAGTCAAAACTCCAGGGAAATTAAGCCAAAGAACATAAGTGGGTATAATCTGTGCTTTTAAACTGTGTGTACTATGAACATGGGAGGGGATACACAGGAAAACTGAAGCAGGACAGGGGGATTAAAAAAGAGATAGCCCCTACAAAGAAGGAAAGTCAGGCCAGAGTAACTATGTGGCAACTGGAAGAACTATGTTCATCAGAAAGAAGTGCTTGTTTTGAGCAGTATGCATAAAGTCATTATAGAAAAAATTCTATTCATGATTTTTAAAGACCTTTCCCTTATTGGCATAGTTACAAAAATACAAATTAAAGAATCAATAACATATACTCATTGTTAGAATGAAGATGTATCTTTAATAGTAATTCTCCAACAAATTAAAAAAATGTATTGCATGCTGAGAAAGTTACCCCTATACTTTATCATACTAAACATTCAAAAGATAGAGTCATTTAGAAGTCTGGAAAGGCATTTATGATATTCACCAAGCCTGGTGAAAGGGCAGCCTGTTCTTAACACAGAACTCCTGTGACAAACAGCAGGTAGGAGTGTCCTGGTGACATTTTTCTTTACTGCTAGGAGGAAGCCAAAGTCTTCATTATTTACATTATTACTTTACTACACAGTGTCTCAGAATTCTAAACAAGTGAACAGCACAGACATGTTATGCAACACATACATGCAGCCATCTTCTTACCTGTCTGAGCTACACATCTTCAAGATGCAATATAAATCCCCACCTCTCCTCTATTCTAGGAGGCAGACCAACAGTTTGTTCCATTAATAAACTTTTCTTTATACCCCCCAAATAAATAAATTCCCACCTCTTTAATACTGTCCTATTGCAGGTGAAGCTTTGACACCTGCATGTTGAAGGACACATTCAGAATGTCTGGAATATATCAAGGTCTGAGGCCAAAATGTTCATGTAGATGAAGACAAAGTATGTAAAGACATATTTTAATCTGTGCTCAACATTGCAGAAGGGATAGTGTGGCTGTTTGACCTAGAAATCTATTATTATAAAGAAAAAGATTATTGTCTACCATGTGAAGGTTTAGTTAGTAGTATTGCTGTTGAAAATTAGAAAAGTAACTTGGGAAGTGTGCTGGCTAGTTATATGTTAACTCAACACAAAATAAAATCACTTTCGAATAGAAAAACTTCAATTGAGAGAATGCCCCCACCATCCTATGGTGCATTTTCATTATTGATGATTGGTATGGGAAAGCTAGTCTAGCGGTCCTGGTGATATGAAAATTCAGGCCGAGCAAGTCATGAGAACAGAACTAGTAATAGGTGTTCCTCCATGGCTTCTGCTTCAATTCCTGCCTATGGATTCCTGCCTTGAGTTCTTGCCCTGATATCCTGTGATAACAGATTATGATGTGGAAGCATATAGAAAATAAAGACTTTCCTCCCCCACCATAAAAAATATTAAATAATTGTTCATTACTTTAAAGTTCATGGCTATAGCTTTGTAGTAGGTAACTCAAAATAGAGTATAGTATTGTGTGAAGTAAGTGTATTCATACAAATGTTAGATTGTTAAAATCACTAATATACTAAAAGCAGAACTAGTGATAAGTATGTTTGATTTTTATATAAAATAATAAAATGAGCTATTACTGATTTTATAAAAAGACTGATATTTATGTGATCAAATGACACAATGAGTGAAAAACAAATGAAAGTTGGAAACAACAAAGAGACATATGATGATTTTGAATATCAAGATCAGTTATGATTAATAATCATGATCACTAGCCTTCATAAAATACATATAAGAATGTATTTGTATATTCTTAATAATATGATATATATTATGAGGATAAATGCACTTACTCTGAGTGTGGATGAGTGTGGTGTGTGTGTGTGCATGTGCGTGTGTTTAGCATTTGAAATATTTTGAATTACTAAGTCACAACTGCAACCCCCTCACCGAGGATACTAAAGCAGAAGAATTGCTGAAAGTCAGAAACCAGCCTAGGCTGCTGCACAGTAATATTTTACCTCAGAAAACCAATTCAAAAAAGAAGAAAAGAGGGAGGGAGGGAGGGAGGACAGAAAGAAGAGACAACATTTTATACCTTTTCTCTAGAGCACTTGTATGAAAATATATTTCCAGTTCATATGAAAGAACTGATAAGGAAATGCTCCGTCCGAGTGTCCACATACATTGTCATTTAAATATGCTTTATTTCAATGACCAGACCCATTTACCAGGGAGAAATGGAGAAGTTGTTCTATCTGGGTTCAACATATTGCAAAACTCTGCCACCTCAACCTCTTCAACACTATTTAAATTTCTGCTTCTTGCATTGCCATTTTCAAACATTAAATGAACCAATTACCAAAGTTTGGATGAGTTATGACTATCCACATCCAGCTCTTCCCATGCTTCAGGTAATCCAAGGCTTCCCACATATCCTTTTGCATTTTTTTATTTTATTTACTGGGGTGTGTGTGTGTGTGTGTGTGTGTGTATCATAATTTAAACCTAGGGCACATGTTAGTCTTAGATGAGTTTTCAGTCACTGAACTACATCCCAACTCTCGCCATATCACAAAAACAATCACATTTGAAATTACCAACTGCAACTAAGTGATTTCTTTCTTTAGTGTCTTGTCCATCTTCACTTTTGTTGTCTGCCAACCTTATGTTTTCCTATTTCCTACAAACACACCCACATTTACACAACTATTATGAACCTATGTGCCCCACATCTCCCGCCATTCTGCTCTCTTCCATTCCCTGTCATTTCACTTGCTTCTGGAGAAATCCTCTCTGAGCCATACAGCTGATACAGTCTGGAGCTGACCAGACACTTCTATTATTAGTGTCTGTAGCTCCCACGGTTTGTAAGTACATTTCCTTTCTTGTTCCTGACAAAGTGCACTGTAAGCACCCTGGAGGATGAAATTATCTCATTGACCACCTGTTCCATTTGTAGAGTATTGTGGTGAAAAAAATATATATTGAAAAATTGAAGAGGACAAAAATAGCTTATAAATCCAGAGCATAATGCTTAAAATACAGACACAGGGAAATTCCTGATTCAGTAATATTTAATTTATGGCAAAAATAACATTTGAAATTATATGAAAATTATAAATTATTGAATAAGTATCATTTGGTGACAGAAAAAACTGTTACACCATAATGATATAATCAATGTGTTTGTCACCATGGACCCCCATAAAATCAAAGGCATTTGGGAAACTCGATGAAAACCATGGATGACTGTTTTCTTATAGAAGTTAGCTATTCCTTTATTGAGGCTTAAGTTCAATGAACAATACAAATATATTTATAATTTAACTAAAAAAGTTAAAATAGTATATGGACATGAAAAATTTACGGCAAATTTTGGAGAAGCAGATTTGGGTTTATGATGACGACACAAGAGTATACCTATTTTGAAATGTATTCTCTGAAATATATTTCAAATGTGCAACTCATCTTACCATCTTGCCAATGATCAAAATATTTGAATAATCTAGAGATTGTCATCTATAGACAATTTGGGATCATGATATATATTGTTAATGATTCTTGGGACTGACTGCCTTTGTACTAGACTATTTTAAGAGCATTAGGCAAATAGTTTTGTGACCTGTATAGTGTCTCACTTCTAGGCAGATGGGAGTATCTGTTTACTCTTCATTGTTCCATAGATGCTTACTTCTGGGGGAAAGCTCAGATTAATTTAGTGCTATTTATAACACAGTTTTTTTGTTTGTTTGTTTTTGTTTCCCCCTAACATACTCTGCTAGATGTGAAAATGTTACCGGTATTTTTTGTGTCTACAGGCAACTTCCACAGTTGCTGTAATGGATGAAGTCATTTCCTTGACTTAGGAACCATGTATCTATTGCCAAAATCCAGAAAAGTGTGATAATCTAATGCTAATTTTCAAGTAAAGCATATCTGAGACCCTTCCCAATTTTTGAAAATGAAAACATGTAAAATAGAATGTATTTCAGAGGTACAGAATGTAAAAAATGCTGGGAACAATTCCCAGAGTCACAAATGAAAAGTAATTTACATATACATATTTACCAGTATACTTGAAAAATAGACTTACTATTTAGTAAACAGTGCAGTTTATGAAACTCATTGAACAAAGGGTTATAGTAGAGTGCCTTGTTAAGCAAGAAGTTAGACAACTGAATATGGTAACATGGAAGCCAAGTAAAATCTATGTGACTACAGAACTGAAGCAGAATTGTTGATACCTCAGGTCAAGAGGAAAGTGGACATCGCTCTTCCGGTGTTATTTTGGGGAAAAGAAACATTTTTTTATCTTGATTATAATGATTGAAACAGCAACTGTTTGTGAACATAGTTTGTCAAATCTTATGTAAATGATAGCAAAATATTCAGGTCTACATGAACATATATGCATAGCACAAGCAACTGGATTTTAGGACATAAATGCAAAATAATGTTTACCATCTCAGCTAGGCAGTGAAACATTCTATCACAGTTTGAAGTTATGTGAGAACAATTTCATCAACATTTCTAAGGAATTTTCAAAGGACTTTATGCCTTCTTCACTAGGTTATGTGGAAAAACTGACAAATTCTTCATCTAACAATTAACATGGTTTGATTATATGTTTGAGAATTGGTATTTTTTATTTACATTTTATTTACTAATTTTGTTCTTTGACAATTTCATACTTGTATATATTGTATTATAATTACTCTTCCCCCTCCACCTTCCTTTATCTTTCTCTAATCTCTATCAACCCCTCCCCATCCATGCCTCATCACATCTAAAACACCAGTCCATCTTCTAAGTTCGTGACTTTTGGTTTGGTTTTGTGTCCTATGTAGTTTAATTGTGGCTGTCCATGTGAGCAGGTGTGGATCCACACAGTGGAGCCAGGTTTGGTCACTAGTGAGTACACAACTAGAGTAAATGACTCACCCCCTCTTTGAATCTATCAAGTAGCAAATAGTTCAGCACTGAGGGATAGGGGCATGCCTGAACGGTGAATGGATCATTCTTGTGTTGATCAAAAGCAAGCATCTACAACTGTGGTGACCCCTTGTTCCCATGACTCTCCTGTCCGTAGATGGCATTTCTTAGCCCTCTCCCTGTCTTTGGGATTTCACATTCTTTCTGTCCCCCTTTCCACAATGTTCCCTGCACCTTAGAGGGGAAAGTATATACACTGTACAAAAGTCTTAAAGAATGTAGAAAGTATTAGAGAACAGTCATCGTTTTAACTTTTAGGTCAGAAACTCCTTCATACACACTGTCTTGTGACCTTGGAGCTTGTCTGATCAATGTGGATTTACCAACTGAACAATATCTTTTGACAGAGCTGTCTTATAGTCAGTCAGTACAAAGGTTGCCATCTGATCTTGCTGAATTTAAAAGGTGTCTTTCTTGAAATGTAAAACTGAATAAATAAAACACATAAATATGTTGCCTCTTAATATCTAGGTTTGTCATATAAAGCAAAAACAAGAGAAACTAGAGGGCCAGCAAAAGAATGTAGGTGAGTAAAAGAGAAACAGGAAAGAAACAAAGCAAAGGCAGGAGGTTAAGTCAGAGATAGCTGAATCCCCAAAAATGTTTTAATTCTTTCGTTACAACTAAGTTTTGGTGTACCCTCTAAAGTGTATTTACAGCAAATTCCTTTAGTTACTGAAATTCACAGAATGTGAATGGTTATTTAAAGCTCAAATGATAATAATTAACATGTTAATTACTTTCTGGAGTCACAAAAAAGAATCTTGAAAACAAATATAAAAAAGGATTTTGAGGCTAGAGAGATTCTGCATTCAATAGGTGAGAGTGTTTACATGGCAAGATGAGGACCTGAATTCAAATCTTAGTCCCCTCATAAAGAAATGCCAGCATGACTGCATCCTTTCTAGAACTCATAAACCAGCCAATCAACTTAGTCAAAATGCCTATAATCCAGTTCAGCAATAGACCCTATCTGAAGACAGTAAGGCAGAGGGCAACAGAGGAAGAAATCCAATGTACTACTCTGGCTTTGTGTGGACATGCATGGATGGGCACACTTGTGTTAATGCACTGTACATGCAAACACACATACACATTCCACAAAAGAAAGAAAGAAAGGAAAAGAAATAGGGATCCTGGAAGATTTCATCTTTTATTTAAGAAAAAATCACCTCTCAGACTCAAGATGTTTTATTTGGACATTCTTGAATGATTTTAATTTCAAATGAGTAGTCAATATCCACTGAAACTATTTTGAAATGTTGAAGCAGAGACAAGATTAAATACCCAGCAGAAATAAAGACTTGTACATGTATTTATTTTTACTCATAGATTCTTCCAAACAGTGTTGCATTTCCTAATGTACTGAAAAATATAATGGTGCAAAGAGCATATGATAATGCATTTCAGCGTCTCAGCTGCATCATCTTGTATTATATGCTTTATAGCAACATTGTTTGTTGTGAGTCTTTGAATTCTGACTTCTCTAACAGAATTATTCATGAATTGAGCTGTTTCAACATTCTTTAGTAAATTTTTCCCAGAATAAAAACAATTTTAAGTAACTCCAAGTTATGGAATTCAGAATGCAGAAGCCAGTGCCTTTGACTAACAGTAACAAAGAACGTTTAACTTATTATATACGATCGGATCCAATGAGTAACTTCAAGTAATTTTCCTAAATGGATGACAATCAGGACAAGTTTTCAGTGAGTTAAGTTATGATAAAATTCCAGAGTGATGATATGGTGCCATAGGCTGAAATTTGACCTCTAAGTAACTGGATCATGGATGAAATCTGTCTAAAACGGGAAATCTTTCATGTATGTTTTAAACATTGTTTTCTAAATAATGAATCATGAATATATGCATTAACTCCCATGCACTGTTGATCGGTGTAGGGCAATGTCAATGCTTTGTGCTGTTACCATTCTTAGGATTTGTTAATAAAAATAAATATAATGACTCTTGCTCCCCTCTTGCTAACGTCTTGCCTGTTCTCCCTGCCTGTCTGCCTCTCTTGTGCTCCCACTCCGAGACAGCCTTCTGCTCTTGCTTTCCCACTCCCCAAATAAACCTCTTACAAGAGAAAAAAATGAATATAATGTAAACTGGAGAATTTTGACTAGGCAGAGACAAACAAAACACTATGGTTATAAGAACCCCATGTCATTACTAGATTTGGCTTCCAGATTTGTTTTATATGCTTATATTTTATGATTCAAATGAGTTTTACATTGAAGTTGTATTGTTTTCTGTGTGAATCTGAATAGCTATGGTGGACCTTAGATGATTACATATAATAAAATGATAAAGAAAATTATCAGTTCTGTGTGTTCAAGGCCAGGCTGGTCTGGTCTACAGAGTAAGTTCCAGGACAGCCAAGGCCACATCAAGAATCCCTGTCTTGAAAAACTAAAACAGAAAAAAAAGAATATTTTTAAAAACTAATACAACTGTATGCCAATTTTACCTTTATGATCATTTTGTTTGTTTTCTGTGTGTCTAAATTGGAGAAATTGGACACTATAATCCATTGCAAAACTGGGTACCAGGCTTCATACTTTTCTTGAGCATACTGTTTCATTCATTTTTTTAGGTACTGTTCATGG
>CABHPH010150680.1:4069-26367 GCA_902168325.1 Peromyscus nudipes
CAGTGACAGTGGTGGTGATGGTGACAGTGCTGGTGACAATGGTGGTGATGGTGACAATGGTGGTGATGGTGACAGTGCTGGTGACAATGGTGGTGATGGTGACAGTGCTGGTGACAATGGTGGTGATGGTGATGGTGATGACAGTGACAGTGGTGGTGACGGTGATGGTGACAGTGATGACAGTGACAGTGGTGGTGACGGTGACGGTGGTGGTGACGGTGGTGGTGATGGTGACAATGGTGATGGTGACAATGGTGGTGACGGTGACGGTGGTAGTGACAGTGACAGTGGTGGTGACAATGGTGGTGATGGTGACAATGGTGGTGACGGTGACAGTGGTGGTGATGGTGATGGTGACGACAGTGGTGGTGATGTTATGGTGATAATGGTGACAGTAATGGTGGAACAATGGTGGTGGTGACGGTGGTGGTAGTGATTGTGATCATTGTGGCGGTAATGGTGATAGTGTCCAGTTTTTGCAGCAGGACCGGTGTCCCAGTGTGAACTGCGGTGCAACCACTTGCTGGGGCCCCCGAGATGGAGCAGTTCATGCCTTTCCTGAGCTCTCTGCCCTCAGCTGAGAAAGCCCCGCCCAGCGCGGCGAGGTCTCCAAGCAGCTTTGGAGGTGGTTGGCACTACCTGTGTCCGTCAGCGCTGGCCGCCCTAACGAAAGGCCCCGAGTGGGGTGGGCAAGGACGTCACAGACGATGACGCTTGCCCCTCAGAGTTCTGTAGGCTGGAAGTCCCAGATGGACGCCGCCCAGACAGGTCCTGGTGAGGCCCTTCCTGCAGGTTAGAGACTCAGGCTCCTGCATCTCCACGTGATGCGAAGGGGTCCCTCTTACAACAGCACTAACCCACCCAGGAGGCTACCACATCCCAGTGCCCACCTCCTGACGCCACCCCCAACACAGCAACTTCAGGGGACACGGACGGTCAGCCCTGCCAGTATGAGCCCCAGAATCCATGAGTTCAAACAGGGGGCAGGCTTGGCACGGGCCCAGTGTGGGCCTGTGGCCCAGAAGTCCCTTTGCCCTTAGGCCTCCGGGGTCCCTAGGCTCCCTGGAGCCACCTGTTCTCAGGGAAAGCTTCCCAGGGGCCCTGAGGATTTTTGTGATGGGTGCAAAGAAGTCCCCCTGCTGTACAGGCTGATTTTTTTTTATTTATTCCTAAGTTTTTTGCTAGTGGAATTTGAGTTTCCAATATGAATTTCATTTTTTCCAGTATTTACTTTCTCTTCACAATTTCATACATGCATACAATGTATTTTGATCATATTCACCCCCATTGACAGCCCACCCCCTCCTACTTACTCAACCAAAGGGAAGGAGGGAACCAGGTTTGGGGGAGGGGAGAGCTCTGGGCAGGGCAATTGGCTCCCGAGATAGGGCCCATCCCAGCTCCTCTACAGCCTCAGTATCCCTCTGTCAGATGGGTGTTGTGTTAGTTACTTTTTTTGTTGCTATGGTCAAATACCCGATAAGAAGTGGCTTAGGTGGGTGGGAATTTATTTGGTCATTGTTTAGTGAGGGTGCAGCAGTCCCTCAGGGTGGGGAAACCAGGGCAGCAGGAGCGAGGTTGCTGGTCACATGGCATCTGCAGCCAGGACCCAGGGAGAGATGAACGCTGGTGCTCAGTCCAGGATCCCACGGGCCAGTGCCATCCACGTTCAGGGTGGGTCTTCCCAGGTCACGTAGAGACACAACCAGAGGGGTGTTTTCACGATATTTCCAAACCCTCTGCATTGACAATTAGGACAAACCCTTCCAGGCTTGTTGGACCAGACTGTCTCTGAGGTGTTCAGTGGGAGCCCTGAACATGGACTATCTGCCTGGGCGGATCTCACTGTCCCTCACCCCAGAGCATCCCTAACTCCAAGCCGCTTCACCCAGCTGCCAACCTCTGAGCCACATGAGCCTGCCAGTCAGTCCTTGCCTGTTGAAAGGACTCAGCCTGAGAATGTGGAACAGAATTAGAACTTGAGAAATGTGTTTTGAATGAAATCCTGTGACCTGCTTCTCTAGGCAGCGGTGGACTCTAGGCCTCAGTTTCCCCAGCCAGGGTGGGTGGTCCCCAACTTGAGTAGAGCTCTAATGATAAAACTCATTAAAAGCCACAGAGCTGGAAAGTCCCCACAATTCCCACAGTGGTTAGATCTCAGTGTTACATCTTGGCCTCCTTCTGGGAAACACAGGACCCCACCGAACCCCACATGTTCCCAGAAGGGCAGTCCCAGAAGCTGACAGCAGATGGCGATGTTGGTCTCATTCCTGGACTTCTCAGGTTCCCTTCCCCAGGGAGGTAGAAGGGCTCTGTGGGGGTTGGGACAGACAGACAGATGGACAGACAGACGAACGGGGGGGGGGGGGGGGGGGTGCGCGCGTGCACACACACACACACACACACACACACACGATTTGAAGAAACATGAGAGAACACACAAGCCATTCTATTTTAAAGCGTCAACTGTCATGGAAATGCTCAACCTGGTTAGGTTCACCTAGCACACGTGTGTTAACATGTCACTGTGGTGTTACGGCATCTGCCAGACCTAATATGTGCATGAAGTCAAGAGGAGGGATAAACACAGGGCAGTTGTGCTGGTTTTGATGGGGTGTGTGAACACATGGGAGCCTGCATCTGTGCTTGTCCATGTGTGTACATGGGTAGCTGTAGGAGACGGTGGGCTTGGGTGTGTAAGGACACTCTTGCCACGGCCCTCTGTGTGGATGATTTAGGTGCGTGGAGAGATAATACGTCCAGTTTACGTGTGCACTTGTATTTATGTTTATGTTTCTTGTGTGTGTTTGTATTTATGTTTATGTTTCTTGTGTGTGTTTGTATTTATGTTTATGTTCTCTCTCTCTCTCTCTCTCTTTCTCTCTCTCTCTCTCTCTGTATGTTCATCACAAATCCCTGACAACCCTTTGCTAGGTGACGACAAGAACCAAGAACAAGGGCTGGATAGACGGCTCCGCCGTTGAGAGCACTTACTGCTCTTGCAGAGGGCTCAGGTTCCATTCTAGCATCCACGTAGCAGCTCACAACTGTCTATAACTCCAGTTCCAGGGGATCAGATGACCTCTCCTGGCCCCCATAGGCTCTTGCATACATGTGGTGCACATACATACATGTAAGCAAAACACACACATACACATTAAAAAAAAGAATTAAAAGGAAAAAAAAGATGTGAGAACAAGGGGCTTGAGGAACGGGGCAGTGTGAAGGTCAAGTTTGATCTGCCACTGACCTCCATATAGGAGAACGGCCACTCCAGGCTGACCCAGGCCTAGACACCCTGTCCAGTTTGGGCAGGCACAACAATCTTCTAGAACCAGCAGCGGACAGCCTCGTCACTGTTGATATGGATGACACTAGTACATTTGTGTGCTGTGTACACCTAAAGCCCTTGTCCCACAGTTAGGGAAACAGAGACTCTGGGTGGGGAGGAATTAGCTGGTGTCACAGTGAGGAGGGTGGGTCAGGGTCTTGGATGAAAGTCCCACCCTGAGAACCACCCTTAAATAACCCCTACCTCATTCAAGCCAGTGGGATCATCCTACCCAGGGCCGGGCGAGCAGCAGCTGGCTGGCATGTGTGAGAGACAGGACGACAGAGGGAAATGACTCTTGTCTGAGGGATGGTGTTAGTGCTGAGGTCTGTGGGATGAGGTGGGATGGAGACATAGTTCTGGGGAGAACACCTTCCTTCCAGAAAGAGCCATGGATGGGAGGAAGGAGCTGGGTACAGCAAGGCCCAGGCTCCAGTATAAGGGATTTGATCTCAGGATAGCAAGAAGTGTGTGTGTGTGTGTGTGTGTGTGTGTGTGTGCGTATGTGTGTCTGTGTGTGTCTGTGTGTCTGTGTGTGTGCGTGTCTGTGTGTGTGTGTCTGTGTGTGTCTGTGTGTGTGTGTGTCTCTGTGTGTGTGTGTGTCTGTGTGTCTGTGTGTGTGTGTCTGTGTCTGTGTGTGTGTATGTATGTCTGTGTGTGTGTATGTGTGTGTGTGTGTGTGCTGCAGGGAGATGGGAAATATCAGCAAGAATGGTTCAGATCTGATTTGAACTATAAAGCCCAGCATGGTGGCACATCCTCTCAGCCTGCCAATCAGGAGGCTAAGGCAGGAGGGTCTTGAGTTCAAGGTCATCCAGTTGGACTACACAGGGAGACTCTATCTCAAAAAAAAAAGCAAACGGACAAAAGTTCCTAGATGCAATTAAGAGAGTGTTCTGGGGAGTTGGGTGTCTGATGACTCTGCAGACAATGTCCAGTGTGCAACAGGGACTCTGAAAAACAGCTGTGTTTTGGGTCTAGGCAGCTCAGCTACATGGAGAAGATGGCTTGAACTCTGGGTCCCTGTACAAGATCCCTCTGGTCTGTCCCTTCTGCATACTCCTGCCCCTAGGCTCCTTCTATGACCTCTTTGCCACTGCGGTGCTTGTCAGGGTGAGTCTAAAGTATAGACCCTCTGTCCAGGCTGAAGGCTGACAGCCAGGTCTCCCCTTAAGTGACAGATGCCAAAATGTGCTTCTGAAAGCCTCCATTTCCCTCTCTGGGCAGTAGAAGGTGATGGGGAGGCAGTGGGGAGGCAAGGATTGTGCATGGCCCGGGGCAGGTCATCAGAACTGGGAGCAGCTCAACAGAGCTGGGAGCAGTTCATCAGGGCTGGGATCACTGACCATTGCTTTCATGAGGACCGCCAGGTACTCATCCAGCCTCCTACAGTCTCTTACCTCTTTGAACTGTGGTGTCTCCCTCTCTAGAGGCCCCAGGGTGGTGAGCTCTTGAAATGTAGGCAGAGCCTGAAGAAGGTGAATAGGGCATCACTCCAGCTGCTCCACAGAGAAGTGGCTTCTGCGGACAGCGACAAGGCAAGCTGGGTGTCAGGGTTAGCACAAGACCTCCTCTGCTACCTACCTCCCCCCACCACATGTTCTCTCTTGAGCCCCCTCCTTTTACTGTGCTCCAAGGAGCATCCTTGGAAGGCCCCCTGCATCTCTTGCTGTCTTCTCTGCTTGTTGTGATGTGAGTTGAAGCAACCTTGCATCTCTGATACAACTTCCCTCCCTCCCTGCCCTTCTGTCCTCCAGGGGACACATGAGCAAGATCCCAGGGCTGCTCAGGGCTGCTCCATGTGGCCCCACTCCTATCCCAGCTCTTAGTTCCATTTCTAGCTCTGCTGCCCCAGCCCTGTATGAACAAGCGCTTCTGGGGCAGGGTATTAGGTTATTTTCATCTCCCACCCCTGCCTCTGCCTGCTCACCCACCCTGCCCAGCTGTGCTCCCTTGGTGCTTGGTGGCTGCTGCGAGAGACTTGCAGATCACAGGTCTGACATTTCAGCATCTGTGTATCTCTGCCAGGCAGGCACTGGCCAAAGCCATCCATTTTCTCTGCTTGGTCACCTAGAACATTACCTCAGCCCCATCGTCCTTCAGGCTGCTTCCTGTAGGCCTCACATGGGACTGCTGGTACCCTGACTTCTAGGACAGGAATAGGCCCTGCTTTCCATTGCAATCCCCGCATGGGGCTCAGAGGACTGTGCTGTGGGATGTTCTGTATGGCAAATGTGTTGCTAATAAAACACTGATTGGCCAGTGGCTAGGCAGGAAGTATAGGCGGGACTAACAGAGAGAATAAAAAGAGCAGGAAGGTGGAAGGAGACGCTGCCAGACGCTGCCAGCCACCGCCAGGACAAGCAGCATGTAAAGATGCCGGTAAGCCACGAGCCATGTGGCAAGGAACAGAATTATAGAAATGGATTAAATTAAGATAGAAAAAGTAGATAGCAAGAAGCCTGCCACGGCCATACAGTTTGAAAGCGATATAAGTCTCTGTGTTTACTTGGTTGGGTCTGAGCGGCTGTGGGACTGGCAGGTGAAAGAGATTTGTCCTGACCGTGGGCCAGGCAGGAAAATTTAAGCAACAGGACTGCCTTGACTTCTGGTCGCTTTCTTCTTCCCTGGGTCCTCTTGTACTAATCATGCCATGTTGCTTCCAGATGCTCAGCACCTCTGCGCATGCTTTGCCCTTTACCCACACTTCCGGGTAGCCCAGCGTATTCCTCTCCTGCCCTAGCCCACTTCCACTTTGTGTTCCGATTTCAGCTGAATCTCTCCTGTTCCCTCTTGGAAGTCCCACTGGGAGCATGATGTGAGGGGATGCAAGATGTCGCAGTACATTCCATCCACCAGAGACTTGGCTACACATGGGGGTCTGCCATTCAACAGAGTATAGTGATGGCCTTGGGGCTGCGGCCACTGCTGAGGTGGCACATGGCCGCCTTGATGGCACAGGTGAAGGACATAGCAGTGTCGTGGTGTCTTTCTGGCTGCAGGCAGAGTTGACTATGATGGAGCGGTGTTGATGACACATGTCGACGATGTTTAGGGATTCAATCTGTCAGGCAACACCCAGTCGCTGTGGATTGTTTTCTTTTTTCCATCTTCCCTTCCCTCTCTCCCACCTTTGATCTTTCTTTCTTCCTTTCTTTCTAAGTTGGGGTCTCATGTATCCCAGACTGGCCCCAAACTTACTATATGGTCTCGAACTTCCGATCCCTTGAGATGATACACATTTGCTGCCAACCCCTGTGCAGTGCTGGCAGCTGAGCTCAGGACTCCGTGTACGCAATCACTATGCTAGGCAATCACTCTACCACCTGTGCTAGTATATGTGCTAGTATATACCACTGTGGAAGTATATGCCCAACCCTCAGCCTGTGCTCAGGTCACCAAATTTTTGAGCCAATGTGGGGATAATGGGAATCATGGATGAAGAATTCACACACAGAATTAAATGAAGGGGCATGTGATCAGGTGTGGCCTGCGTTTATATAAGAACAACACCATGGGGATTTGGGAGGAGACACGTGGGGCAGAGTACCCAGGGTGATGCCAAGGGTGGGGCCTCTGGGGTACCCTGTTGCCAATGCTGGGTGGGCCCAGAAGGACTTTCTGAAGAACAGTTGACCTGACGTCACAGGGAGATAAACCTGTCTTAAGTCTCAGCCCTGGGTCTAACCTCGGCTCACCAGACCCTCAGTGTGTCCCTGAGCTGGCTCCACCCCCAAGAAACGCCCAAGGGCTCCCCAGGTCTCTAAGGCTCTTGATACCCTCCCACTTCTTAGATGAGCCCAAAGAGTACATCTGGAAGCTCCTTTTAGCAAGCTAGTGGCAGCCTCGCAGAGTGCACCCATGATGCGAGAGGTTGGCATGCGTCGCCGAGGGATGAGGTGTATTTCAGGGCACTTCCTGATCATCTGCTGTCCTTTCTGCCTTCCCATCTGCATGTTACCGTGCACCTGCCTCCCACCTTGGGCCTGTATCTCTGGGAGCACGGCTATCTAAGGGCTTGGAGCCCCAATAAGACATAGCCACTCACAGCCTCCGCACCAGAGTCTCCCATTCTGATATCCCTGTGTAGGAAGAGAGTGGCAAACAGAGAGGGCATGGCCTTCCCCCAAAGCCACACAGCTAGAAGAGGCAGAGAAGCAGCTCTGGAAAAAACAAGGAAGGTTGCTATAGGATCCTGACCGTGACTTGGGGTGACCTCAATGGAGCAGCCACAAGCCGAGCGGGCAAGGGCAGGGAAATTGGGAGGTAATTAACCACTGTAACCAGATATGCCAGTGTAATTAAGCCTGTTGACATCAGAGCCAGAAGGCCTGGGTTTGAATCCTAGCCATGCCATGTGGTAGCTGTGTGACCTTAGGCTACCCGCTGACCCTCTCTGAGCCTCAGCTCCCTGTCTGCAGTATGAAGTTGGTAATGGAGTTGAGGCTTCTTATGAGGCTTAAGTGAGTGTGTGCAAGGGTGGCTACTGTGCCCTGTACCTCTTGCCTCAGGCCGTTGTAGTGGGAGTGACCCTGCTTTGCGCACAAAGAAAGTGAGAGAGGAGGGGAGGCTGATCCAGCCCCGGTTTGTGCCTAGCCTGGCTGGCTCCATGCCTGCCCAGCCGCCTTGGCAGGGGAGTTAGGAGGGGATTGGAGGACTGTGTGTGTTGGGGGAAGCAGCCAGCCTGACATAAGGCCCTCAAGAATGTGATCTGCTTCCTCCCGGGCCCCTGGGAGCCTGGTAATCCTGGATGTGGGGAGACAGCTGCTTGGCCAGCCGTGGAGCTGCTCAGGGGATGCCCCCCCTTCTTGCTTTTTCCTGCAGGGTGGGGGCTGTGGCTATTAACCCTGGCTGGACCAGAGCTGGAAGGTGGGAGATGGGGAGGTAGAGAGCAGCGGACAGGGTGGCAGGGAGTTGGCCTGGTCCTGCTTCTGGGCTTGCTTATTTAGGATGAAGGTTTCCTGGATCCTGGAGCTCTGCGATCCTCTGCTCCAGTGGACAGGGACTATAAGTGCACATGGAGGCACCTGTCCCATGCCTGCATCCCTTCAAATGTGGGCTCCTTGCTAGATACCAGAGGAACGCTAGGCATGGGACAATACAGGTGCAGAACAGGGTAGGGAAGATGGCTGCGTGGGAGAAGGCTCACTGTGCGGGCATGAGGACCTGGCTCTGGAGCCTGGCATCTATGTAAAAGCCAGGTGAGGCAGTGCCCATCGGGAACCCCAGCCCTGGAGAGTGGAGGCAGATGGGGCTCAGTGGCAGACCAGACAAGCCGGTCACTGCTCCAGTTTCAGTGAGAGACTCTGTCTAGAAAAAGAAGACAGAGACACAGAGAACCCTGGGTGTCAACTTCTGACCTCCACAGCACACGTGCATGCATGCACACACTCCGAGGTGCTTAAAACTCAAGTGTGGGGGCTGATGAGATGGGCCAGTGACTAAAAGTACCTGCTGCACAAGCCTGATGGCCTGAGTTCAATCCCTGGAGCCCACATAAAGGTGGAAGAAGAGAACCCATAGCCAAGCACGGTAGCACACAATTTTAATCCCAGCAGGCAGATGTCTGAGATCAAGGTCAGCCTGGTCTACAGTGCGAGTTCCAGGACAGCCAGGGCTGTTTACACAGAGAAACCCTGTCTCTTAAAACAACAATAAAAAACCAAACAACAAAAATAAACGAAACAGAACAAAAGTGGGAGCCTATGGCTCTGTAGCCATTCTCTCCAACCGAAACACCCGCTCCTGGAAGAGGAGGGAGACTCCTAACATTCCTGAAGACCAGAGAGTGCTGAGATTGCCACCCCTCTCCAGGCTGCATGAGCAGCGACTGTTAAGGAGGAAGAGACTCTTTGGTGGCACTGTCTGGAGGTAGCGCTGGAAGCTATCCATTGTAGTCCCCCTGGGCTCTCACCCTGCTGGAGGGTGGGGCTTTTCAATACTGCAGCGGTCTGTGGGGACACCCATACTCCCGTAAGTCACCCCAATAAACTCATTGGACATTTGTCTCTCAGGAAAAGTCACAGGACACCTGTGATGAGGGAGTTCAACAGTGGTCACCCGTGCCAGCCCCGTGGCCGTCACCAATGTCAGCCCCACGACTGTTGTCACCAACGCCAGCCCCGTGGCCATCACTGACGTGGTAGGGTTTTGCCTGTGGCGTCACATTCACTCCTCCACAAGACAGCTGTTTGTTGGAAGGTAGGGTGAGTTTTCAGAAACACCCATTTTACAGATGAAGGAGGTAAGCAGGAGAGGCTGGTGTATGTGGAGCCACCCAGCTCTCAGGTGAGCTGGATTCTGATGGATTCAGATCCAGGTCTGGATGGTTCCAGAATCAATGTATGAAAGATTGCTGTGATGGGGATGAGGGGTTGGGACACCACTGAGCCCAAGGGGAGGATGACTGTGGGTTCAGGGAGGGGCCTTGTTTTCTTGGGGACATCGAGTGACAGGGAGAAAGAGAAGGCAATGGGAGAGGAAGGACCCAGATTGCCAGATCCTGCATCTGTCCCAGCATCCTGGGGACAGTAGAGGGAAGCAGTGGTGTTGAGGTTGAACCCCAGCAGGCTTCTGAGTAAGAGAGTGTACAGGGCGAGACATGGGAATTATTGACTGGACAGGGGTTCAGCTATGGCCAGGCTTGCCCAAGGTCACACAGCGGTCTTGCCCAAGGGCTCCCAGGCTTCCTGTGCCACCTCCTTGCCTTTCAAGCACAGTGTCTCCTTTGGGATTTTTTCTCCCTGATTGAAGGGCAAGGCTTTTTCCAAGTCCAGTCCCAAACTCCAGGAGCTTGTGTGGGGGTTGCTGGGAAAAGGGGAGACCGGGACTGTGGGGGTTTCTGAGCGGCCATACAAACTGTGCCATTTCTGAGCAGAAATAAGAATTTTAGTGTGACCCCTCCCCCGCCACAGTTGCGGTATGACACCCCCAGGCCCTCATTTAAAGAGTCAGGGAACCCCAAGCTGTGGAGTGCAAGGGTTTGGAAACACTGTGAGGTATGTGGGGGATGGATCCATCCAGGGTGTTCAAGGCGCTGTGATATTAGCCGCAAGTAATAAAGAAGCAAAGCCCTGTTGAGCTGGTCAAGATCATGGCCAGGGTAAATCCCTGGAGAGAGATAGGGAGGCTGCACAGGAAGCCTAGAAGCCCTGGATCTGACCTTGACACAGGCCAAGACTTCTGCGTGACCTCAGGCAAGCCCCTCAGCCTCTCTGAACCTTTGAGCAGATGAGCCTGGCCAGCAATCCTGGTTTTCCAGGATTTGGGGACAGGAGGCAAATCTCTCACCCCAGCAGAAGGTCGCATGTGTGTGGGAGCCCCAGCTCACCCTTCTTAGATCCTGGGAACAGTGAGATCTAATCTGCCATTGACATTCCGTGGGGTCTTGGAGCCATGTGGGGGGCTTGAGTTTCGCCTGGTCTGTGTGATCCTCTGGCCCCTGGTAGCACTTGCTTCACGTCACTCTGGGGGGATTAAGAATGAGGGCTGGGGATTGGGGGTACTGAGGAGAGAGAGCAGAGGGGAGGGGCTAAGGGCCAGCTGCAGGGTGAGGCCTTTCTGCCCTCAAAGTCGCTTTGTGGGGGGTGTGGGATACACACTGGGCCTCAACTGTGACAATTGCACATGCAGTCAGCAGTGAACACTTGTGACCTATGGGGATGGAAGGAGGAGGTCTCTTCTCAGGTCAATAGACAAGAAATTAGGCTCTTTCCTAGAGTAGAGCTGAAGCCCCAGCTGTGTGGTGGTGGGCCCTGCCTCACCCTGCACATGCAGCTCCCAAGCCCAGTCAGAGAGTGATGGAGGCCACCAAAGGCCACAGGCAAATGATGGGGGTGGTCAGTGTCCCATGGGAGGGCTCTTGGGAGCTGGAACTCAAGCCCTGACTAGCTTGAGGCCGGTGTGGTATCCAGACTTCCAGACGGTCTGAATATGGCTCTCCTCTGTAGGCCTTGCTTTTCCAGACACTGAGAGGTGCGTGCAGGCTTCCAGGAGCTGTTGCCGACAAAGACCAAGAGAAAAATCTGGATTGGTTCTCTTTCCTTCCCTCCCTGCCTCTCCAGGTTAAAACCAAGGGCTAGGGGCTTCAATAGGAAAGGAAGGATTCCTGAGACTCAGTTTCCCCAGAGCGTATCATCAAGATGGGAATTATATGAGATATTACGTAGAAAGCCCCTAACACAAGCTGGTAAACCAACTCGGTTCATTCACATGGAGTTCCAAGTGGTCTTCCAGAGTCCAGCTGATATCCCGAGACCAAGTCCAATGTGAAGAAGGGTTCTAGACTCATGTTTCTTTGAGCTGTGCAGGAACGCACCTGGTAAAGGCAGTACCAATGCCCGTTTTGGAGATGAGGCCCGGACTGATGAAGGGGTATGGTAAGAACCCCGCTCCGCTCAACCAGTGCTTCACTTGCGTCCTGGCCTTCAGTCCTGCATACCCTGAGCGGGCATAGGAATCTCAAAGTTGTGCTTTTCTGGAAGCTCCCTGAGGATGGAGCCTGGCACATGGTGGGCACTCATGAAATGAATAACTAACCTGGCAGCCACCCAGCCAGTCCCCCGATAGCTCTGGAGAGGACTGGACTGAACTGGACAGTTTCAGCCTATGTTTGGCCTTGGAGCGCCAACTGCCTGGCCTGCCCACCACCCAGCCTCCTCAAGGGCTTGCAGCAAGATGGGCCCATAGAGAGTTCCAGAAGGCCCCGGATAGAATATCACGACTGAGACTTGAAAACCTGATCTCGCCCCAGCCGTTCTTCCCAAGGTTCCTTCAGCCATCAATCAGCAGAGGGACACGATCGTATTTTATAGCCCAGCCAGGCTGGGGTGGCAGGAAACCCAAGCCCATCCCGCCTGGGGTCCTGCCTGCTTAGAGAGATCAAGGTGACGGGTAGAGCCTTAACTCTTCGTGGTCCCATTCCACCAGATTCAGGCACAGCCCTCCTCCAGCAGCCCTGCCCTGCTGGGTGCCTTGGGGGTGATAGGGTGGCATACCCAGAGATGTGGTAGGTCTTTGTCCCCCAAGAGCTTGAGGAAGGCCCAGAGCTCAGAGGACCTAAACCTAAGAAGTTACGTTCTGGATCAAGGCCCGCCTGTTTGTGGCTGGGTGTCCTCTGGCAGGTGTCTTTCCATCTTTGGGCTCCTGACCTCTCCCGGGGAATCCTGGAAGCTTTCCGCTTCTCTTCCTACGCTTGTCATGCCTTCACAGGGTGGCTGTGGCCCACTGTCTCTCCCCTAAAGTCCTCCTCCTGGGTTAGCTAACACATAATAAGAGGTTCTTGCCACTCTCAGGCACTGTTAATTTTTTTTTTTCTAGGACTCAGTACTCAGATAGGACTCTCCATGGCTCAAGACAGCCCAAGAATTAGGCTGAGGTTCACTTCCTGCTGATATTCCTGGATGAGAGCATGGCTCCTGGCTTTGGACATGGGTCTGTGGTCCTCCTTGGGGTTCAGATTCTTTTTAAGGCTAATATGAGTTGGAGGGCAGGGGATGCTCTGCCTCCCCGTGGGCAAGGCTCAGAGCTCAGGCTGAAGGTCAGAGACACACAGAGTTGGCTTGAAGCCATGACCCCAGCTCTACCTGCAGTGATGTCTTCCAGAAGATGTTGAGGCCAAAGGGTGCAGCCACAGGGTAAAGGTCTCATTTAGGAAGGGGCAAGGGGCGCAGCACTGACTCCCCTGGCTGTGGCGTGAGTCAGTTTTCTGGTAGCCATTCAACAGCTGAGTGAGCTTGGAGCCTCAACTTGACCGTCTCTCTTGGCTGAGAAGAAAAATACCAACATGCCCAAATTATCTTGAGGCTTAAAATTCAGTAATGACCATAATCAACAGAGCCCATTTTGGCATCAGGGTAGCCCAGGAGGCTGAGCTTCCCTTAACTGAGGGTCTTTCGTGAGGGGATTGGAGTCCTTCTTGGTGCCAGTGGGGTGGAGGCTTTAACAGGAGCTATGTATGCTCCAGCGTCTCAAGTTTCCATCCCTGGGTGACAGGGGTCATTTAGGGGATGGACGGAAACTCTGGGAATAGCTTCCTTGGGTAAGGAGACGTTGTGGTGGGAAGTCTGGGATGCCTCAGATTTGGATAGGACTCTCTACCCAGTGGGCAGAACATGGCTCCTCCTTTATCCCAGAGGTCCTGTTACATCCTCCAACCCCTTCCCAGAGTGTTCCTTGGGCTAAGACCCTTACCTGTTGTCTTTCTGGGCTCCTGGGGCAGGGGGAGAGAAGACCCAAGCTCTGGGGGCAAGGAGGTCAAGTCTTCATGTGGCCTATCTGTGCCTCAGTTTCCCTATGGGTAAGTAGGAGTTGTCCTAAATTTCTCAGGGAACAGGTCACTAGGCATCTCCTGGTCAGATTTAAGGACTCAATTTCAACATTAGAGAAGCTGGCCACTCCTCTGGTCCTACTGTGTGCTGACCCTCCCTGTTTCTCTTCTGCGGAGCACATCATGTACTGCCCTGAGACCTCTGTCTGTGCTACCCCTCCAGCCTGAGATCAAGCCTACCGGTTCCTAGCTGCTCTACCTAGTCCATGTACCCAGTAGGACTGTGGCAAGACAGGGGGCAGGCTCTGTACTCAGTGATACAGTCCCCATTCTCTAGAGCAGTCGCTCTCAAACTGCATCACAACCCCTTTGGGAACCACAGACCCCTCCACAATGGCCACCTAAAGACCGTCAGAAAACACAGATATTTACATTATGATTCATAACAGTAGCAAAATTACAGTTATGAAATACAATGAAAATAATTTTCTGGTTGAAGGTCACCACAACATGAGGAACTGTATTAAAGGGTCACAGCATTAGGAAGGTTGAGAACCAGTGCTCTAGAGGGTGCTGTACCCGTATCCTGCAGGGAGGGGGGAGGGGGAAGGGGGCGGTGAGCTGGGAAGCAAGTCCTGCGCTGATTGACTGTTGAGCTAGGTGCTGGCTAAGCTGCCCCCCCCCCAGCTGAGGAGAAGCCTGACCCCTGACCGTTTTTTGCTCCCCTCTGCCTCAGGGGTCTTGCCTGGGGTCTTGTTTCTAGCAAATGGAGCTGAATGCCCCATTGATCCACTTGGCTGATGCTCAGCTGAGGCCTGGGAAGATGCTCTTGGCTCCAGCCCAGAGTGCTGGAGGCTGGGCAATAGGTGGAGGATGAGACCCACCTGGCCTGTGCACACAGCCGGGGGACAGTCTTTCTCTCCTCCTTTTCTCATTTTTTTCCCTTAAGAACCAAACCCCAAAACAACAATCTCTCACGATTTGGGAAAATGGCCCTCATCCCATGTCTGGCTCTGGAACATTTTTATGGCCTTTTACAGGCAGGGATCTGATGCCCAGGAACAAGAGCTGGGTTCCCAGCCTCAGCCTGGAGGATGGGGGTAGGCCCATCCATCTTCCCAGCTGGCGGTTACATGTGGGAAAGGCTGCTGGGGCAGAGTGGGGGCTGGGGACACCTGTTGTGGTCACTCTTCCTAAGCCAGGCTCTAGGCTCTCAGGCTCTCAGCAGAATCAGTGCGGACCGGTTGGGGGCAGACTGGGATCCTCTGCCACAGGCACACACTCTGGTCCAGGCTGACATCACCCAGGATGGTGAAACTGAGAGGAGACTGGGAGGCTGCTGGAGGCCACACCGGCTCCTTACCCCCCACTCCCAGAGGAGGCAGAGCATCCCCAGGGAGTCCCAAAGAGGGAGGAGCCAGCCCTGGCCTCAGAGGGCTTTCATCCTAAAGGCATGCTGTTAACATCAGTGACCCAGCAGATTGTAGCCCCAGTGGTGAGGGGAAGGGCAAGGGCCCTGAGGGAAGACATGGATGAAGGCTCAGAGGCTTGGGAGGACAGTATCTACTTGGGAAAACTTGTAGGGTGCAGGACAGAGGGATGCCTGGGGGCTGCATCACTGAGATGAAGCCTTGCAGGGGAACAGCAAGGGACGGTTCTTGCAGCAGAGGGACACTGTCATGTCTGCAGTCTATGAAGAACGAGTGTCTCAGGGGAGGAGGAATGAGAGTGGATGGTGAGGCTGAGATTATAGACGAGACTGGATTGCATTCTGAGGGGTCAGAGGCCAGGTTGGACCCTCCCAGGCTTACCCAGCCCTGATATTCCGGGTGGTGTCCTTTGTGAAGACATCTTCCCTCTCTGGGCCTCAGTTTCCCCATGTTTGTAAGCTATAGAGAGATAAAGTGTGGTTCATCTCATAGCATCCTGACTTAGTGTGCAGCTTTGTTCTTAAGCAATGGTGGGAATGTCTCTGAGACTCGACTTCCCTTATATGTAAAATACCAAATTCCCCAGGCTGTTGGTGATTCCGGTTCATCTAGCATTTGTGGCCCAGGACCTGGCACACACTGGTCAGGGACAGAGGCTGTCTGTCCGTCTAGAGCCCTCCTTTGTTTCCACTGCCCTCTTTCAGGGATCTATCTGGCAGGCTTGGGGAAGCAGGATGAGTGAGTGAGCCTTCGCTGGCTGGGCAGATGCAGGGAGCCACTCAGGTTTCAGGATCCAAGGACCTGCAGAGCTCTGAGGAATTTTCCCAGGCTGGGTGTGGGCAGCTGGAAGCCATCCGTCCCAGGGAAGGCAGAGGATGGGGGTCCTGCCAAGGTCTTTTGCTGGGAACAAAAACTCAGGAGGGGGGCAGAATTCTCCCATCCAGTCTGGAAAGATGAAACCCTGCTGCCAGGGCAGCTGTTGGTGGTGGTACCAAAACACCAAGCAGCCTGGTCCCTGGGGTGGCAAGGGATGGGGGGGCATTTGGGGCCCCGAGAAGGAGGAGGGCCTGGCCTAGCTTCAGCCACTCTCTAACCTGGGTGGGAGCCTGAGGATACTGCTCCAGGGTACTGATGGTTCTTCTGGGTATCAGGGTTCCGGCATCCGGGAGACAGGGAGGTGGGGGTCTATGGCACACAGGGGCAGGGTAGTCTTGTATAATATTAGAGGGACCAGCCTTAATATTATACATCCCAGGGGCTCAGGAGAGAGAACTACTAATGGCAAGGACTATTGTCGGGAAATAGAATCTCAGCACACCGAGCTCTATAGTCCACTTGCTTTAATTCCTCTGGCATAACATCCTTTATACACAGCTTCAGTTCTGTTCTCATGCCTAGCTCCTTTCTTGCCTGATTTCTCTCTATGTTTATCTACTGCTCCCTCTAAGTTCTATCTTAATTCTCTCGTCTTAATTCTGCCTCATCTAGGTCCTTTTCACCTTGTTCTTACCCAGCTAGGGCTTCCCCATCTGACTCTTCCTCATCTTCTATCTCATTCCTCTAGAACTCTCTTCTAGCCCTTCAATTTAGTTCTTCTCCATCTCAGTTAGTTCCTCTCGAGTTCTTACCTGTCTAGTTCTTCCATTCTCCTTTCTCTTCTCCGTCCCTGGGTGCTCTGGAAGTCCTGGTATATAAAACCAGGCTTCCAGGGTCAAATGGAGGGGTGATAAGAATCACATTGAGAGGCAATAACCGTTAATTATCATTTGCAACGCCAAAGGGAAGTGACCAATGCGGAAATGAATTATCTAAAGGCTAAATTCAGGTAATATCTAAGAAGAGGGCTCTTATGTGCTCAACTATAGTCTTAAACGTGATTAGTAGAAAATCTTAAGAGTCTATAAGTTGCTAGGTTAATGGGAGAAAATAAAACTGTCTTCTTTATTCCTGTGGCTCCTATCTGTCCAAGCTATCTGCCGTTTTTCTGCAGGGTGGGGGAAAGTGTGCTCGGTCCCTAGGCAACCTGTGTACAGCTAGATGCCTCTGGTGATAGTTAAAGGGAGATCTGGAACTAGAGGTAAGGTTTAGGAAAGGAGGAAGTAAAGCTTAATTGGCACATCTGCCAGGCCTTCTCAAACAGGTAACCTGGATGCTTAAGTCTGTTTTTAGAGAGTACAGAAGTATTTCTGATAAGGTACTTTCCTTCATCTGGGGATGGACCTGGCCGCATGCTGCCAATGATGATAATTACAGGGAGGCTTGAACTGGGGTTCTGGCTGAGCATAGCTGTCAGCGCAGAAAGTTATCTAAATATTCCTAGAAGTGGTTAGGAAAGGAGTTAAAGGTCTATAAAGTTAGTAAGGATGCAAGAAAAGGAGAGTCTGAGCTAAATTGTGTAAAACTATTACTTAACGTCCACCTGACCTAGGCAGTGTCTCCTTGTGGAATTTATCTTAAATCAGGAGACTTGCATGTGGACTGTTATTACTGTTAGTCCTTGAAAGTGGCTAAGGGAGATATCTGATTCCAGAGAAAGCTTTTCCTGAGGCTGTTCTCCAAATACCTGGAATGTGTATGTCCAGAGGGTGATCAGTCCACACTCTTAGCCCTTCTTAGGGAAAAGTCAATTGGGAAAACTATGAAGGCACACATGATTTTCATAACAGAAGACAGCTGATATATAACAAGCCAAGTAACATCAAAAACTCCTTGGAATTTGGCTTCCTCTGGAGGAAATCCTTGATCCCTCCAGGTAGTGACTTTGCCATAACCAGTGATATATTCCTGCGGCCCGCAGCAGGGTAGCCCTACTTTGGAGTCTAGGAGAAGGCAAGTTCAAATCAGTTTCAAGGTCCATGTTACCTGCTCTGCAAGGTTGCTCTGAAGTTTAGATATACAATCTGAGAAGTGCCTGTATGCAGTAGGTGCTCAATAAATAAATGCCAGTTGTGTTTCTGGAGGAGGTGTAGACTAATGATGAAGAATATAACCAGGATGCTGCAAGTGGTGGCACCTGACTGTGATCTCAGCTTGGAGGTGAGCCTGGACTACCCAAGGCTTTACAGACAGACAAACAGCATAGGTAGAACCTGACTTCTCAAGCTCATTAGAGCATTCTAGAACCTCGGTTTCCCCATGGGCCACACTTTGGACCTACAGGGCAGGGCATACACTTTTGTGGTGTGCCTTACTGACGGGGTTCTGCCCATTGTTACCAACACCATAAGAGCCCATGTTCTGGGCTTTAGACCAAGGGCATTCTTCTTGCCTGCCCTGGTGATGACAGCTGTGCCCTCCTTGTCTGATGGCAGAGAAGTTAAGTCTGCAGACTGTCCGCCACTTGGGAGTAGAAGCATGTAGTATCCCTGTAGTATCAGGAGGGCTCAGCTTGAGGTGGGTCAGGCAATGGGAGGGGAAGGAGGCGGAGAGAGGCACTAGACCGGGAGCCCCCACACAGCCTGACCTCCACAGGTTCTCCGGTAGTCAGTTCTGGCTTTCTGCTTTCTTTCTTGTGAGACAGGGTCTCACTGTCTAGCCCTAGCTGTTCTGGAACTCTCAGGGATCTGCCTGCCTCTGCCTCCCTAGTGCTGGGACCAAAGGCGCTCATCATTGTCCATCAGCTCCTGCTTTCTTAAATATTCAGTCACAGTTGTAGCAACCACAGGGCTGCACTAAGAGGAGGCGAGGGGGCCTCAGCCGGGTGTGACAAGCCTAGTGTGAAGGTCACGTGGGGAGTTGGGTGGCTGTTGGTGCAAGCTGAGGACAGAGGCTAGGTAGAGGACAGAGGCACAGTCAGTTGATAGGGTGGAGGCTGGGGCCGGCCCCCACTCCCATTCTCTCTTCTGTAAGGGTTGTTGCATATGTGAGGAGCCTGTGGGCAGAGGCCCCTCATCACTGCCTCCTGAGGGTGTGTGTGAAGTGTGAGGAAGCTAGTGTCAGCCATGGTGCTGCTTGGAGGAGTTCTAGAATTCTCATGGAACCTAAAAGGGCCCTTAGCATCCTCCCTGGCATTTCTAAAACTGGGTCCTTGAGGGCTGTGGGGTCCACCAAGGCAGCTGGATGGGGCAGGAGACTGGGGGCCTCAGCCCGGCTACACAGTCCTGGTTGTATCTTTACTGGTAGAAGCTTCACAAGCTTCATGGTGTAGAACTTGTCCTGGCTTCACCCTCAGTGGCTTCCACTGCTGTTAAAGATCTAAACACTGGCTTACCATGGCTCAGGATGTGATCTGGTTGGCCCTGCTACCCCTAGGTCTGTGATCCTTGGTCAGTGGACTGCCCCTCCCCGCCCTGTATGACTGTTTCCTGGGCCCGGGGTGTCTCGTCTCTCAGATGCTTTCCAGGAGAGCCTCTCACAGAGGTCCTGCTTTGCCCTTGAGCCCCTGTCCCCCCTCAGGCTCTGTCTCAGCTCGGGGCCCATTCCCTACTATAGCTATCTATCTCTGCCACCCACAGACATCAGTCCCAGGGGACAATAAGAAGATGAGTGGTGCTGTGGTGACTGTCCCAGGGTCACACGGTACATCAGTGACAGAGGCAGCCGAGGTGTCCCCTGCCTAGGGTGCTGTTCCCCATGACCTTTCTCATTTCCCATGGGCACATTTTTGCTTCTTGCCCATCGTCCACTCCCTGCCATGATCAGTGTGCTTCCTAGGTCCATGCGCAGTGGGATCGCATGGGAAGCTGGCAACAACCTTACACCCTGGGGACAGGAAGTCACTCCCAGATCTGACCACTTGGCTGGGATGCCTCTCCTCTAAGCCCAAGCCTGGGAAAGGCTCCTTTGGCCCCAGTGTGGCACTCCCCTGTCGTAGCACTGCCAAGGACTTCAGCTGGTGCAGGGGTGCTGTGTCAATACTCTCAGTTGCTGGAAATCTCTGCTTGCCCCAACTGCCCGCCCCCCCCCACCCCAGAGTTGTGGTAGGACCCAGCTGCAAGAGGTGGGAGGTAGGAAGCTTGGGAGAGGAGGTGGCCTGCGGCCAGGGCGGGATGAATAACAGGCTGCTTCTGGGAAACATCCTTGAAAATTGATTCTCTCTGTGGAAAGCCGGTGGGCTGGGCAGGGTCTTCTGGGGTCTTTTGAACTCATGAGCTAGGCGTGTTCCCTTGGGTCCTCTGCGGCTGCTTTTCCCAGAGAGGCATGATTCTGATTCTACTGGGGTCCACCAGGTTCTCAAGATTTTGCTGCCATCCTTCTGCCCAAGAATCAGAGCCAGAGACAGTGTCTCAGTGTGCTTCCTGTTGCTGTGATAAACACCACAACCAAGAGTAACTGGGGATAAAGGGTTTGTTTGGTGTATGTGTCCCAGGTCATGTGGCCCATTGTTGAGGGAAGTCAGGGCAGGAATTCCAGGCAGGACCTGATACGGAGGTCTTGGAGGAATACTGCTTACTGGCTTGCTTAGCTTGCTTGCTTGTAAAACACAGGACCACCTGCCCAGGGATGGCACCTCCCACAGTGGGCTGGACCCTCCCACATCAATCGTCAATCAAGAAGATGGCTTACAGCCTTGCCTACAAGCCAAGCTGATGGAGATATTTTCTTACTTGAGGTCCCTTTTCTCAGATGACTCTAGCTTGTGTCAAGCTGACTAAATAAATAAATAAATAAATAAATAAATAAAATACAAAAGACCAATTGAACAGACACCAAGATTGTCCCATGAGTGGTTGGATGTAGTTCATAATGTCACAGACGTGTTCCTGCCAAGACCAAGTCTCCATTGTGTGTGTGTGTGTGTGTGTGTGTGTGTGTGTGAGAGAGAGAGAGAGAGAGAGAGAGAGAGAGAGAGAGCAGGCTCTTAGCATCAAGTGCCTTCTCCAATTGCTCTCCACTTTATTGTTTGAGGCAGGTTCTCTCACTGATCCTGAACCTTGCTATTTCAGTTAGACCAGATGGCCAGTGAGCTTCCGGGATCTGCCTGTCTCCACTTCCCCCCCCCATTGGCACTGGGGTTACAAGCACACATTGCCTGCACATAAAGGAAGTTGGCATGAGGGCAGGCTTTCTGCATTTACCTTTTTCCTCCCTTTGGCACATTTCTCTCGCTGTTCACCCAGGCTATCGCTTGTACGACCATGTCTTTTTTTTTCATGGCTATTGGGGAGGGGATTTTGTGGTATGGATGGGCCCCTGGATAGTAGTCCATTTATCCTGTGAAGGATCTTGGGGTGGTCCCCAATGTTTGATCCTTACATATGATGTACCTGCAAACATTTGTGCACAGGTGTCTGCAGGGCCATCCTGCCTCCAGGATGCATCATAGGTGTTTCCCAGAAGCCAGGTATGGTAGTTTGAATGTAATTGGCTCCCATCATCTCATAAGGAGAGGCACTATTGGGAGGAAGGGAAGAGTAAACTATGTTTGGGCCAGCAAGATGGCTCAGTGGGTAAAGGTGGCATGCTGAATACTGCAGGCTGCGCCACACCCTCATCCGCATCACTTTTCTAGACAAGAATCCTAAGGTGGCTCTCCTGCATCAGAAGGTCGGGCCAGTTCCCAGTCCTCTTCATGAACTCACACTATACCACGGAGACATTCATCTTGCTACCATGCCTCCTGATTTTCTGTAGCCTCTTCAGTGATGATCAACTCTTTGGACTCACAGGAAGGCACGTGATATTATTAAAATGAGATCTTGGGTGTAGACTTTTTGAGTTAAAATCCTGGTCCTGCTATCCACTTGCTGTAGCCTTGGGAAACTTACTTGACCTTTCTAAGCCCTGCTTGACTCTTATACATGAAAGATAAGTAGAGCTCCTGTTTGGAGGGTTGTTGTGAGATCCAAAGGGCACATTTGCATAAAGAATACAGTGTTAGCCTAGAGAGATTGTTCAGCAGGTAAGAGTGTTTATTGCACTTCCAGAGGACCTGGGTTCAATTCCTAGCATCCACGTGGTGACTCACAATAGTCTGTAACTCTAGTTCCTGCACTCACACGGTAGACATAAACTCATGCAAGCAAACACTTACAGTGAAATATAATATACTTACAGTGAAAATCAATAAACAAATAGAATACAGTGTAGTTCCTGGCACAGAGAAATTTGGCAGATAAGTGTTGACTCATTCTTTTAATCATCACCACCACTGTCACCACCATGATCATCACCATCATCACCTAACTACCATCATCAACATCATCACCATTATCACTGCTACCACCACCACCATCCTCATTACCATCACCACCCACCACCATCATCAGCACCACCATCAGCATCATCACCACCATCTTCATCACCATCATCATCACCATCAGCAGCATCA
>CABHPH010150680.1:26377-46384 GCA_902168325.1 Peromyscus nudipes
ACCACCATCAGCAGCATCACCACCATCTTCATCACCATTATCAGCACCACCATCAGCAGCATCACCACCATCATTATCATTGTTAGTAGCACAGTTTTCCAGGCACCAGAGAGCCAGAGATGACTAACTGTGACAGAGGGGTGCTCAAAGTCTCTCTCGGGAGACACAGACATAGATGGGTCACTCAGGAGCCATGTGACAAGTGTCTGTGAATGGTGAAAAAGCACAATGAAAGCCCCAGGGCAAGGGGAGGGAGACTTGCTTGCCTGGGCCTGGGGATGGGAAGGGAGGAAGCTGTAGGGGGAGGAGCCAGCGTGGGAGGTGTATGTACACTACAGGATGTGAGGCAGGCAGAGGGGACGTGGCTGGTGGCAAAGGTCTGTGAGGAGCCGGAGGCATGGGGCCTGTGCCAACTAGTTTTATGTCAACTAGACAGAAGCTACGGTTATTTGGAAAGAGCGAATCTCAGATGAGAAAAAGCTTCCACCAGATTGGCCTGTGGGCAAGTCTGTGGGGAATTTTCTTGATTAATGGTTGATGTGGGAGGGCCCAGCTCACTGTGGCTGTGCTACTGTTGGGCTGGTGGTCTTGGGTTCTATAAGAAAGCAGGCTGAGCAAGCCATGAGGAGCAAGCCAGTAAGCAGTGCTTCCATGGCCTCTGTATCAACTCCTACCCCCAGGTTCCTGCCTTGAGTTCCTGCCCTGACTTCCCTTCCAGATGGTCTACAAGCTGTAAGATGAAATAAACCCTCTCCTCCGGAAGTTGCTGTGCTTTATGACAGCAATAGAAACCCTAACTAAGACAGGGCCTGAGTGATTTGTATTAGAATCAGTTTCACAGTGAGTGCATCCTTGGCCTCTGCCAGCTTCCTCCCGAAAACGTGAAGCTGCTGATGCAGCGGTTCTCAACCTGTGGGTCAACATGACCCCTCTTGGGGTTGCATATCAGATATTCACTTTATGGTTTACAGCAGTAGCAAAATTACAGTGATGAAGTAGCAACAAAATAATGTTATGGCTAGGGGTCATCACGACATGAGGAACTGTATTAAAGGGTCACAGCATTCGGAAAGTGGAGAACCACTGTACTAACGGAACACAGTGCCTGCAAGGCTCCACAGGCCAAACAAGGGGAAGATGCAGTCACAGTTACTGTGGGATGGAGAGGCCCAAAAGTCCACCCAGCCTCCTGTCCTGGGCTTCGAGAGAGGCCTGAGGCCCGGCTGTGGGGCCCCTGGAGACACTTGTTTTCATTCTTTGAAGACTTACATGTATTTATTTTGAGACAGGGTTGACCTCACTTATGTAGCCCAGGATGACTGAACTTCTGGTCCTCCTGCCTCCACGCTGGAGTCCTGGGATAGCAGGCATATGCCACCCCATCTTATTTATACTTTGCAGGGAATCTAACCCAGAGCTTCCTGAATGCCAGGTGGGCACTCTATTAACTGAGCCACAGCCCTTCTCCTCCCCCAAACTCGTCGCAATGCAGATGCATCAGGTGCTGATGGTGCAGGTGGATGTCTTAGAGCAGTGCACATCAGGTTCAGAGCCCCGCCCCCTGGGCTTCCTGGGGTTGGAGGTAAGCTGGTGGTGGTCCCTCTGGGTGGTGGGTGTTTGGAAAGGGATGGGGGCTTCTAGAGAGGGCTGGCACACTCCAGACCGTGTGATGAAGGAAGAATGAGAAAGAGGAACCGTGCAGCCCTGAGGGAGGGGCATGGAAAGCAAATGTGAACGCTAAACTTGGAGCCCAGAAGCAGAAGCCATGGTCACCGTCACCGAGTGGCTTCTTCCTCTGTGTCCCTGTAGCCATTGTGACTTGCTCATGCCTGCAACCCTAAGCTTTGGAGGAAGTGAGCCACTCTGAGAAAGAGAGAAATCTGGCAGGAAGCCTGCTTGGGCAGGATGTGGCACCTGCTTCCGGCTCTATTGCCGGCTAAGTCAACTCATCCCTTCTGCACCTACGCCAGTCAGTGACCATGGCAACTTAGGAAGGAGCATCCACCACGTCACCTCTCCAGGAGATTGAAGCATCACCCTCCAGATGGTGCCCGGGGAAGGAGAGGAGTCTAGGAAGGACAGCTGGAAATTGGTGGGATTAAGGACAGGGGGTAACGCAACCCTGTGATGAATCCCGCTGCTCACTTCAGGAACTCCCCCAGCTGCTATGGTGGTCTCTGCTGTGCAGAACTGACAGAGAAGGTACAGCAATGATCTCTTACTTAAAGTCCAAACCAGTATTCACAGCACTTTCCAAGCTAGGCACCGTGACTCACACCTATCATCCCGGCACTCAGGAGCCGAGGCTGGAGGTTCATGAGTTCAAGGCCAGCCTGGGATGGCTAGGGAGAGTTTAATCAAAAGAAAAAAAAAAAACAACCTAGGGCTGAGAATGGAGCTTAGTGGAGGGGCAGTTGCCTGGCATGCTCAAGGTACTGAGTCTAAACTCCAGCAAACGCAAGCATCCTCAAAGCCAAACGAGCAAAGTCCATCAGGAATGTCTGAATGAACCCAAGCAGGTGCCTGAGACTGGGAGCCACCACAGTCGACTTTGCTTTGGGTGAACTTTGTGGCAAGTGAAGGGGCCGCATCATCTGGGCTGAGGTGCTGGTGGCTGGTGTGATGACAGCCGGGTCCTGCCTGGTTTTGTGCCTAGCTGCAACACCTGCTGCTGTGTGACCTTGGGCATGTTCTTCGACCTCCACTGTCTGAGTTCTTTTCCCCTGCAGTGTGGATGGCCATGAGGAACTGGTTAATTCACCATCCCTGGTGCACAGTAAATGCATAAGAAATGTGAAGGGGATGGTGGCACACACCTGTGATCCCAGCACTCCAGAGGCAGAGGCAAGATCAGGAGTTCAAGGTCATCCTCAGCTTCTCAGTGGGTTTGAGGACTGTCTGGACTGCATTAGACATTCCTAGAAGAACAAAGAACAGCAGGCTACCTTCTGCTCTGTAGCCCAGCAAGAGTGTAGCACCGCAGCTGGCTGGTGGTTGCACCAGGACTTGAACCCAGAGCCCCAGCTCTCCATTGGGTCTTTTTTCCCCCCATCTCACCTACTGCTTCAGATTCCTGAAGCAGGAATCTGAAGCCCACCTGGCGAAGCTAATTGCTGAAATATGGTACTCCATCCTGTATACGGGGTAACCTTTGCTTAAACACAGGGCTGCTTCTATTATGTGCAGCATCCCTGGTCCTTGGCACATAGTACACGCTCACATAACATGTTAGGTTAAAGATACAGAGAGAAGGGCAGGTGGGGAGCTGGCCAATTGAATTGTCTCCCAGGACCACGCACGGAGGCACTTCCCTGAATCTTAGCTCCACAGGCATCAGCCCCTCTTCATCACACTGCCCACCCCAGGTGCAGAGGTGTAAGTCAGGCCTCCCCACCAGGCTGCTCCTCTGGCCTAGGGTGCTTCACCTGCAGTCTGTCCCTACGTTAGGACAGGCTTGTGTGATCAGTGGGGCTGGAGGCCCTGGGAGGCCATGACTTGACAGAACAGTGGCTGTGACAGTCTGTGAATTCGTCTGAGTGTCCTGGGCCTCTGATATGATGTGATGACAGCAGGGGACCCTGTCTCAGCCTGGATGAAAGCAGGACACTCAGCCCATCCACAGCCAAGGAGGATGGCTGATGAGGAGAGGAGAGGGGTGTCCAGACTGAAGGATGCAGGGCCAAGTAGAGGTTCTGGGAAGCTCAGACAGGGCAGAGAGAGAGTGGGGGGAAGGAGGAAGGGAGGGAGAGAGGAGGGAGGGAGAGAGAGAAAGAGATGAATGGAAGGAGAGAGAGAGAAATAGAGAGAGAGCACTTTTAACCTGAACCTCCCACTGGGCAGCAGGGCCACTTACCCCCAGTCACCTCTCCTGGCTCCTCAGGATGCTCTTGGATTGAGGCTGGTAGAGCAGGTTCACTGGGTCTCTACAGACTCAAACTTGTGTGAAAGGGACTTCATGAATTGGGTATTGTCAGTTGAGTAGGAGTTTTCTTAGCCTACCCCACACTGGCCTCATCTGTTTTTCCTCACAGGGTAGTTAACACTCCTGGGTCTTCACATGCTCTGCTGTCTCTGCCTTCTTCCCTCCCTTCCATGTCACAGGACAGGCTCATCTACACGGTGGCAACGGCGAGGACAATCCTGTGAGGAAAGCCTGCCTCTTGCACTTAGCGGGCAGAAGAGGCATGGGAGAGTTTCGTATCAGGATGGTGCCTCACACCCTGATGGAGGTGTGGGCCTGGGCAAGATGGGAAGCTAATAGAAGGGAACAGGACCGCCTGTGCCTCTGGCCAGGGGCACACCTGTCCTCTGCCTGTTCTTCAGGTGAATGTGGGATGTCCATGAGGGAACCTCAGTGGGTGTCAAGGCCTGAACTTTCTGGTTCAGACTCTGGAGGAGTTGAGTCTGTTTTAGGGTTTCTATTGCTGTGAAGAGACACCACGACCATGGCAACTCTTATAGGGAAAACATTTAATTGCGGTGGCTTGCTTACAGTTTTAGAGGTTCAGTCCATCCTCATCATGATGGGGAGCAGTGTGCATGCAGACGTGGTGCTGGAGTAGCTGAGAGTCCTACAGCTTGCAGGCAACAGGAAGTTGACTGAGACACTGGGAGGTATCCTGAGCATAGGAAACCTCAAAGCTCACCCCCATAGTGACACACTCCTCCAACAAGGCCATACCCACTCCAACAAAGCCACACCTCCTAATAGTGCTACTCCATCTGAGATTATGGAGGCCAATTACATTCACACTACCACAGTCTCTTACATCATCACTAGAGACTGCACCTGGCTGTCCACTCCTGACTCCCTCACACTGGAACGGAGGCACTACAGGTCCAGGCTTCTGCTTGTCTTGTTCCTGGATGAGGCTCCAGTTTCTAAAACACCCCTGGCATGGGCTCTGTGGACTATGTTGCTGGTCTATCTGTCAGAAGGGAGTGAGAGAGAGGCCCCGGGTCAGGGTACGATCTGGACCTGCCCCTCCTACCAGCTCTGAACTGGCAGACATTTCCCATCTGAAAGCAGGGGGGATGTGGCTTGGTTGAGAGAGAGCCTGCCTGGCATGCACGAAGCTCTGGGTGTGATCCCAGCACTGCAAAGTCAGCCCAGCAGCACTGAGGAGTCAGAGGCAGGAGCATGAGGTCAAGGTCATCCTTGTCTATATAGCAAGTTCAAGGCCACCTTGAGCTACATAAGACCCTGTTTTAAAACACCAAATAAAAGCAGGTCGTAGTAATACATGCATTTAATCCCAATGCTTGGGAGGCAGGGGCAGATGGATCCCTGGGAGTTCGAGGCCAGCCTGGTCTATATAGAGCAGGTTCAAGAGCAGCCAGAGCTACATAATGAGACCCTGTCTGGAGGAGAGGGGCAGAGCAGGACACCAGAAAGAAAACAAACAAAAAAAGAGTAGCTGTGAATGGCTGCTACTCATGGAGATGTAGACACTTATAACAGTAACCCAGCACCCTTTAACTGATGTTAACAATGACTACAAACTGATCTCCCACTGTGAGTGACTCATTCATTTTGAACAAGTGTTTGTTGCAGATCTACTTGGCAACACATGATGGTATTGATACAGTGAGGCCAAATCCTAGCTTCCTAGGGGCTGGTGATGGGAAACATATTAGTAAAGGTACAGCCTAAGCTACTGAAACGAGTAACCCCAACAACACATTGGCTTGTCCGGACTGGAAGGTTTAATTGATTCGTTTCTGTTATCCCCAAGTACCACTTCAGAGGTCTAGGCCTACTAGTGACAGCTATACATTTCTCAGTGTGTGTTTTCTCCCAAAATGGCTGCAGCAGCTCCTGCCATCTCATCTGAAACCCAGCTAACATGAAGTAATTTTTTTCCAGCATTACTTGTAAGAGTTTCTTACACTTCTACTCACACTCCACTGGCCAGGGCTTAGTCATATGACTGCATCTGGCCACAAGAAGATCTGAAGAACAGAAGAGGTAAGTTATTAAGGGCTTAGGAAGCCCTGGTCTGGAGCACCAGCCCTTCTCACCCAGGTGAGCCAGGCCCACAGTGGGGTGTCTTGGACAGTCACAAAGTTCAGACTGGCAAATTCGGCAGCTACAAAGACTATCTGGTTGATCCAACAAGCTGACTTCGGGGACATATTTACACTGAAAAACTGTCATTGACACATGGTAGAGGCGGCTAAGGAGGCCCTGTGGAGGGCCCTGGCCTGTGCTTGGAGTTACCACACCTCACCCAGGCTGGGAAGGCCTTAAATCACTGCAACTCAAGGTCAAGTCCAGTTCTGCAGCTGACCTTGGGCAGGTCTCTCTGAGCAAAGGAGTCCCCTGGGTCAACCCACTAGCGTGGTAGAGACAGTGCTTTGAAATGCACCTGCATGCACCCCGGCTCTCAAACAAGACAGGCAGATGGTGCTTGTTGCCAACTTTCCCACTGAGCTCTGAAGGGAACAAAGGACCCAAATTGTCCCTCAGGAGAGAGGACTCTCCTGGAGGGGGAAGGATGGACTCGGTGAGGCAGGTGACCTAACTGGGGTGGGCTGGGGATGACAGTCGCCCTCCTCCTCTGGTCCCCATGCTCATCCTTTGCTTCGACTTGTGTACCTCTGGGTTCCTGCTTCCCACTGTGTCCCCGGCCCTCCATGGCCACAGCCACGCTGTAGAATTTCCAATTTTCAGCTAATGTGCAGGTCGTGACAGAGGCTCAGAGGCCCTGGTCGGACATAATGGTAGGAGAATTGTAAATGTCGCCCCAGTGAATGGCAATGAGCAGGGCAGGGAGGGGACCCGGCAGTGGCAGTGCACCAGGGCAGGAATGCATTTTCTCTCGGACTGTGTCGTATTGGATTTCCAGAGGTGCGAGGGCTCCAGGTACATGTCATTAGTAACAGTTTGGGCGATAATGAATCCTTTTATTTCTTTTCCTCACAGCTCATGAATACATAATGAGGCCCCGCTCAGGCGCATCTGGCCTGGGCCCTGCGCCTCTGCCACCTAATCTAGGTCCCGCTCCAATATCCAGGCAGCCCAGCTGGGGCCTGCCTTAAAGGAGCCGCTGCCCTTTCCTGCCCTGAGGCTGCTAGGCTGGCCAAGGGCTGGGCACTCTTGATGCCCAGGATGGTGAGGAAATGGTAAAGTCAGGGAAAGACAGGGTCCCTAGTTCCTGCCCTGGTGTATACAGTAAGCACTCAGCAGTATGTTCAGTAAGCCTTTAGCATAGGCACTCAACAGTGTATCCAGCAGGTATTACACAATGTATCCAGTAGGCACTTACAATGTATCTAGCACTTGACAATGTATCCAGCAGGTACTTCCAGCCCAGCCATGTACACAGCAGGTGGTCAACCAAGTAGGTTCATGCAAGGCTGTACTAAACATCTCCTTGGACTTAGCCAGCTACCCCATGAGGAACTTGGGACCCACTTTACAACAAGAAACTGAGGCTCAGCCGTGCAGGGCTGGTCACATGCCCATGCTTATGCATGTGCACACATGTGCATGTACACACACATGCATGCATGTATGCACCCATATGCCTGCTCTTCCCCAGCGGGCAGCCCTTTGTGGATGGGTCTTGGGAGTGGCATGTGCCCAGTTGCCAGCTCTACATACTTCCTGCCCACAAATTCCCTCTCTGCCTCTCCGACTCTGCTCAGCTCTGTTGCATGATGAGTGCATGCTTGCTTGAAGGCCACAGTGTTCAGTTTTTATCATTGTCCCCCGCAACCTGGGTGTCTATGATCTTTTAGGACTTTTTGTGACCCTCACCATGTCCCCTCACTGTGTTGGGACATCTCTCGTCTCCATGTCATTTTTCACTGGTCCTTGCCCTGCGTTGTGCGTACCTTGAGCAGACACTTTGCAGGTGGATCTCCAGGCCTGTGGACAATGCCTGGTATACAGTAGGTGCTCAGCAAACACCCAGGGGATACCCATACATGGTCACAGACACTTCAAGGGAATGAAGGTTCCTGGCAAGCCAGATTAGTGTCTGGAGCTGGGAGTGAGTCTGCAGCTTGGCTTCTGGGCTCCCTGGGCTGTTTGGTGGCCTCCTGGCCTTGGGGTGGAGTGTCTGAGGCAATGAAGCTGCTACTTGGTAGGGCATATGAAACTCCTAGAAAGACCCCATGGCCCTGGCTGGGGTCCTGTGTTGTTGGACTCTGATATTGCTACCCTAGCTAGGAACCTCCACCTTTCAGAGCCTTATGGCCCTCAGCATAGAAGTCCACTCTGAGGCCAGGTGCCAGCCAGGGACACTCGGATCGAATGCATTCAGCAAATGCTAAGTGACACTGAAACACTTGTCCCTGAGCTCTAGGAGGTAGCCCAGCTGTGAGCCTATGTCCCAGGTGAAGGATCAGAGACACAGAGAAACTGAGTCACCTGCCCAGGGACACATAGCAAGAAGCAAAAAAGGGAGGCTTTTGGAGGCAAGTTCTCAAAGTCCAGACCCCTGCCTCCTGGGCTCTACCGAGGCAGAGGTGTCCTGGGGTCCTCTGCCCAGTGCCTACCAGCCTGTTTTTCTAGAAACCCACAGAACACACGAAATTTACCCCGGTCAGTGCAGGGTGGGTGTGCACCACTGCATCAGCAGAGGGACCTGGGAGGTAGCTTTAGGGGACAGACAGGTAGTCTGGAAGTAGGTAGGGACTGGCTGGAGTTGGGTGTGCTTCTGATAGCTAAGGGTCCTCAGTGAAGCCACTGGGTATCTTTGGCCCTCATCATTTTTTTCTGTCATCCAGGGGCATGCGGCAGCAAACAGAGCAACTCATCTGAGATTTAGAACAGTGTACGGCAGGGTGTGAGAAATGGGCTTCTCACATGGTATAGGACACGAGTATAGGGACCTATACTCCTGTCCTGAGGACCCCTGTCCTCAACTGGTGTTTGTTTGTTGGTTTGATTGATTTTGGTCACAGTCTCTTGTAGCTCAGGCTGGCCTCGAACTCACTATTCAGCCGAGGATGGCCTTGGACTCCTGCTTTTACCTTTCATGAGTGCACTATCATGAGACTAGCTTGTCTTCTCTTCTCGCTGGCCACCGCGGCTCTCACCTCCCTAAGCCTCCTGGTCGCCGTCCCGGCACCGCCACTGTCATATCGATGTTCATCTCGGCCTGAAGAGAGTAAGGCATGAGGACCTGGAGCATCCGGAGCCATCTGGGGAGTGAAGGCCCACAAGCGAGGGCCACACCTGCCTCGGGAGGGTATGCCAACACCGCCCCAATCCATCCACAGGAACACTGCTCCCAAGGAACTCAGATCTGATTGGATCCTCATGATGTCACTTGGTCACCCAGTCAGTCTCCAGACTCTAACCTAAGGATTGTGTATTGAATACCTACTACGTGTTAGTCTTGGGACTAAGGCCTTTATTACTTCATACAGTGCTCACAGTATTCCAGAGAAAACATAATTTCTATTCTGTAGACAAAGAAAGTGGGGCTCAGGAAGGTTAAGTTATATGCTTAAGATCACACAGCAGGTCTAAGTTAGAGCCTGGAACTCTCCAACTCCAAAGCCTCTGAGTATACTGTTGTTTGTTTGTTTGTTTGTTTGTTTGTTTGTTTGTTTGTTTGAGACAGGGTTTCCCTGTGTAGCTTTGCACCTTTCCTGGAACTCACGTGGTAGCCCAGGCTGGCCTCGAACTCACAGAGATCTGCCTGGCTCTGCCTCCCGAGTGCTGGGATTAAAGGCGTGTGCCACCACCGCATGGCATACTTTTGAATAGTTTGTTCATAGACACATCTAGTGTAATATGGGTTCAGAATTCGAGCCATGTTTTCAGAGAGATGGCATCTCTTTGTAACATTCTTCCTAGCCAGCTGTGGTGACTTACAGCTATAATCCCAGCATTCAGGTGGCTGAAGAGGAAGGATCACAAGTCGGGGGTGAGCCTGGGCTACATAATGAGTTCCAGTCCAACCTAGGCTACAGTGTGAGACCTTGTCTCAAACAAACAAGCAAACTGTTGATTACTTGGGTATAATAATGCCACTTCCGGTGCAACACTGCCCATGTTCAGAGCTAGGCTGGGGGGCCTTGGAGATGGTGCCTTGCAAGCATGAAGACCTGAGTTGGATCCCCAGCACCTACATAAAAAAGCCAGGCATGATAGCACATGCTTGCTAATCCCAGCCCTGGGGGCTGAGATCCCAGGGCTAGCTGGCTGGTCTACTCGGTGAGCTGCAGGTTCAGTGGGAGACCTTGCCTCAAAACATAAGGTGAAGGCGTGACTGAGGAAGACACCAGAAGTTGTCTTCTGTCCTCAGACACAGGAGCACACAGCTGCAACCCCCCACATACATGCAGTCATGAGCATTCAACATACATGTGAACACACACACAGAGAAAGAGAGACACAGAAGAGACTACACACACACACACACACACACGGGGGGGGGGGGGGGAGAGCACAAGGCTGGGCCTTTGGAAGTTTTCAGCAGTAAATGTTGTCTGTAATTACGGAACTTCACCTCCCTTCCCTTCACATGGTCCTCCTCATCCAGGGCTCTGCTAAGCTAGCTGTCTCCATCTCTTCTTCACCCCATTTTGTGAGAGTCACTTTGGCCATCTTCTAACACCCAATCAGTTCACACCAGTGCTACTCCTAAGACTCAAGTGGCTTGGGACCATCTGTGAGATGAAGTGTGAGTCATTTATCCTGACGTCCACAGACTATTCCTTCTGAATCCGGCGAACCCTCCGCTTCCATGTTGGTGGCCACCCAGCGAATGGTCTGCCTGCTTCATTGGTGCCACTGACCCTCTAGGTCCTCAGCTCAGAACACCTCCTTTCTCCTCTCTCCACCCTCAGCCCCTCCGCCGGGCTCCCTGTGCCCACTCTGTGTAGTATATATTTCAGCAGATATTCTCAGAACACAGGAGGCTGGTCTAATCCCCAAAACTCTGTTGCTGTCCCCTCTTCTTGCCCAGTGTCCTTACAGAGTAAAGACAGAGCCTAGCTGGGTCATGTGGGCTCCCCCATCCTTGCAGGACATTCTGGGTAGCAACCTGAATATTATGAAGTCCCCAAATGCCCCCTTGGTGAGGACCCACATGCCCTGAACAGATCCCATCCACCAACCCAGAGACACTGGTCTTTGGCCCTCACCTAGCCTGCACGACTGGCCTGGAATGTCTAGCTGAATTTGATTTGTCCTGTTCTGTGGGGTCAGCCCCTAAACCAAACCATATTCCTGCTAACCTGAGGTGCCCAGTGTCCCCAGGGAGGTGGAGGCCGAGCCAGGCTGGGCCACCGCCTGGGGCCACCTTTACCAGCCCCTGCCCAGTGTGGCCACCTGAACTAATTTCCTAATCCTGCTTCAGCCGGCCTGGCCCAGCAGCTCAGGAAGGCCTTGTGCTTGCCCTATCCACCTTCCTGCCCGCCAGGATCTGAGGCCCTGGGCCCCTCACCCGCCAGCAACAGGCTGCCGCAGCCGAAGCTCTGAAACTGATTTAGGTCCGCTACTCTGCTGGCTTAGCAACCCCACCCCCCCGACCCCCAGCTAGGCCCCATAACTGGATCCAGATGTCCTTTCCCCATCCCCAGGGTCCCCTGGATAATCCGTGACAGTCGGGGGGCATAGGGGGCAGGGGAAGTACAGGGGTTGCTGGGATGGGGGACAGACTTGGATGGGAGGTACAGGGTCAGTAGTCCTGCCCAAGAAGCCACTGCCTATCTCCCCCAGGGGGCCAAGGCCAGGTGCACTTGGGTGAGGGCAGGTTTACCTCACCTGCTGAACTAGCTAAGACTTCACACTGCTAATTCTGGTCTAGCTGTGGAGGTCTCCTTTGTCACAGGGGGCACAGAGTAGGGCTTCATTAGACAGGCTTGGGTGGGTCATCTCAGCCTGCTCACTTATAAAAGTTGGATACTGAGACCTATTCTTGAGGGCTCCAGGGAGGACTGGCATGCATTCCTACAGGGAGGAAGGAAGGACTCCCCTCCCAGAGCCTGTTCTGGCTGAGAGTCTCACTCCCATGAGAGTGTGGAGGGCAGAAACCCAGGTTTACTCCTCAATCTGCTATCCTTTATCTGGACCTCAGTTTTCCCACCTGAACGTCTTTTGAGTCCCAAATTCTCAGAACACAAAACACTACACAAATGCTTCTTGAATGTCATTTAGTAAATTCTCCCTTTTACCCCCCCACACTGTCTCCTTCCCTCCCCTGAAGCCCTCTAGGGTGGCCATGATACTCCTTGGTCTGATAGTTCTCACTAGACCCTTGAGAAATGAGCCTGCTCCCCAGCCAGGGTCACAGCCAACAGGCAGGGATGGAGGCCAGGGACTCAGGCTGCAGGCCCTACCTACAGTGAAGGTATGGAGCTGACGGAGGACGGTCCCCTGCCCACAAATCACAGGAGATGACAGGCGGCAAGGTGAGGAGCTGTTATTGAGCACTGCTCTTCCGTCAATCCATCCTTTTGATTATAATTCTAACAAGACAAGGTGATGAAGCCCTTTTCTCCCTCGAGTGTGTGTCCCCGTGCCTAAGGTTGGTTCTTGCCATCACCGAGTGATATGTAGTTCTTCCCTTTGAAATTGTGACAAGAGTCACCAGGAGGCAGTGGGGGACTTCACAGTCAAAGTGGCACATTTAGTGAGTCTGGGGGTACGGGGTGACACGCAATTGTAAGGTAATGCCATCGCCACTGGTGGGGACCACTTTGAGGATTGCTGATGCACTAGCAGTGATAAGCAGGCTCATAAGGGCTCAGCGTGGTGCCTGATACCCTGGGAGCCTCAGGACTTGGTAGCCACCATTGTTCTATCTCCAGGCTGAAATTTAAGGGCTGAGGAAGCAAATGGCTTGCTGGGATCCTACTCTGTCAATGTCCCCAAAGCTCACATCTGGGAGAGTCTACCTCAGGACCTTTGCACATACTGTTACTCTGCCTGCAATTTCTTTCTAGAGCTTAGGGAGTGGCTGCTTTTGCATCAGTTTGTCATGTGAGCACAGGCTTCTTGGGGGCACACAGGGTAGCCTTGCTGTCCCTTCTCATGTCTTTTGCTTCTTTACCTAACTGAGCTTGGGCTGTAGTCGCTACTTTCAATATTTATTGTTTGGTGGTTTGCTCTCTGAGATGGAGACTGACTATCATTCGGTGTTACGACTCTGGAATATGCAGGGCCTTGCACTGGTTTGTTGAGTCAGTAAAATCCATGTTACTTCTCTCTCCACATCCATGTTCCAGGCTCCTCACTAACTTGGGCTTCCTGAAAAGGCCATCTGATGGTGGAAATCAGCCATTCTCAGATCCTGACAGAGCAGAGCCCTGGGTATGAGGCCATAATACCTGAGAACCATGGAGGGAGACGGCTAGGAGCCTGTCCTCATGCGTGCACAGCCGGCACCCTCCCAGAGGGTTATAATTCAAAAACATTTCAAAAACGGATTTTTATTTTATGTGTCTGAATGTTTTGTCTGCATGTATGTATGTCTGTCCACACCCTGTGTGTGCCTTGTGCCCGTGGAGGTCAGAAGGGGGTGTCTGATCCCCTGGAAATGAACTTAGGGACGGTTATGAGCCACCATGTGAGTGTTGGGGATCAAACCCAGGTCCTCTGCAAGAGCAAGAAGTGCTCTAAACTACAGCACCATCCGTCTCTCCGGGGCTGTACTTCCAATGGTTGTCCTTTTTTGCCTTCCCTAACTGTTTTAAATTTGTAAAATTTCATCTATGTTCACGATTCAAAACTCCAAAGGCCAAGGGCGTCCCTTCCGTAGTGTGGGTCACAAGATTGCTCTTACAACCGTTGTGTGATGTGTGCGGGTGTGGGGTGGGGGGTGTTGTGTGTGCCACGGTGCACAAGGTCGAAGACAATCTCGGGCGTTTGTCCTCAGCTTTCACGTTGTTTGAGGCGGAGTCTCTTCGTTGTTCGCTGATGACCATGCCGGGCTAGCAGGTCCACAGTCTCCTGTCTCCACCTTCCATCTTGCCACAGAAGCACTGGGATTGCAGATGGGTGGCTTTATGTGGGCTCTGAGGTCCTCACAAAGGTCCTCAACTCACATCCTCAGGTTTGCCGGTCAAATGTGTCACCCACTAAGCCCTCTACCCAGTCCAGTGACCATCTTCCTGTGTTGCTTCCAGAGAGTCTTAAATTTTTATCATGTATTTGTTTGTTTGTTTATTTTTGTTTTTCTGAGACAGGGTCTCTCTATGTAGTCTTAGCTGTCCTGGAACTCTCCATGTAGACCAGGCAGACCTTGAACTCACAGAGATCCATCTGCCTCTGCCTCATGAGTGCAGGGATTAAAGGTGTGGACCCTTTCTTTTTTTGAGTCGTGGTCTTACTATTTAGCACAAACTGGCCTTGAACTCATAATCCTCCTGCTCCATGCTCTCCAGTGCTGAGATAACAGCTGTATGCCACCATGGCCAGTTCAGAAACGTCTCAAACACACCCAGCACAGATTTATGTTTTCTGTGCATTTATATGCTTTACACTCATGAGCTAACTTAACTGCCTGGCTTGGAGATCATTATGTGTGAGTGTGTGTGTGTGTGTGTGTGTGTGTGTGTGTGCGCGCGCGTGCGCGCCACAGCACACATGTGGAGGTCAGAAGACAACTTGGAGGAGTTGGTTCTCTCCTTCTACCATGTGGGTCCTGGGGGTTGAACTCAGTCTTGGTGGCAAGCCCCTTTACCTGCTGAGCCGTTTCTCTGGCTCCCCTCTACATTTTAATATGTGGCTCAGCAGATCCTGGCTTGGTAGTAGACATGACTCTCATTCAAGAGACCCAAAGTTAACGTTTGTGCTTCCCAAATCATCCCCAATGCCCAAAGTCCTTTTATCCATGACCTTCACAGTAGGGCAATGACCTTCCAAGTCATTTAAGCTGCCTGGCCAGGCTGGGCACCATCCCACGGTAGGAAGAGAATTTTGCCATGAGCAGCAGACTGCCTTGGGTTCCAGCCCCTCCCATCCGCTGTCCTAACCTTGATTTTGAGGTCTTGAGCTTCTCTGAGCAGCAGTTCTCTTTAAAATAGGCAAATCCTTCCCCCAGAAGAAGGCTGGCTGGTACTTACTGCCCATACTCAGTTAATGGTTTCAACAAAGGATTCAGGTGGCCTCCCTCAGTCCCATTGGGTTCATGTTCTTGATCCCATGGCCCCATCTGTACTCACAGGTTCAACAGATGACCAAGCTGGGACCCAACAGCTAATGAATGGTTAAAGTCTTGTCTTTCTCAATGACTTACTGTGAGACTCTGGCAAGCCGATAACTCTCCCTGGAGCTTAGTGTTCCTGTCTGTACTTTAGGAACAATGGTAGTAGCCTGTAAAGATGTGGTGAGGCCTCTTCCCAGCTACATCCCGGGCTCATATCTGAGTTACCAGTGACGTAACTATTATGAAACTGTGTCCAGTTGCATCAGAGGACCTCAGACTTCTGTGGTTCTCATTTTGTCTCGGTTTTGGGATGACCAAACCACTTAAGTAAGTCACATGGTTAGAGAGTTGGGAGAGAGGTGGGGATGTGTCTGGGGCCTATGGAAAGGTTCACCAGTACCTGGGCAAGGGGACAGCAAGACCTTCTTGTCTGTGGCTTCGATCAGGCACTGGAAACAGATGAACTGAGGGTGGGCCAGTTGTATGCACCTAAAGGAGCCTATATCTAAATGTGAGAGCCACGTCAGCATCTGAGGGGACTATGCTGGGTGAAAGCTGTCCCATCTTTTGAGGGGACCATGACATTTAAATGACTCCATGTGAGACCTCATGGATGTCACAAGGATGGCTGGAACATTATACTACAGAAACCTTGACCACAGTGGGGTGACCAGAGAGAACCTTCCCTGTTGTTGAAGCTGTATGTGGGATGGGGAGAACAAGAGGAGAAAAATATTGGAAATTGTTTTTGAGGGTTGGTGGTGGCTTTGGGTGACTCAATTACAAGCTGAATCACTGGTTTTGGCATATGAGTTTAGGAACAGAATGAAAAAAATCTAAGAAATTGTGTGTGTGTGTGTGTGTGTGTGTGTGTGTGTGGTGTGCATATATGTGTGAACCTTTGTGTATGCATGGTCCCAGGTGTGGGTGCACATGTATGCGTGTTCAGGTCCACATGTGAAGCCAAGTCTCTCCCTGAACCCAGAGTTCATGGATTTAACTAATCTAGCTAGCCATCTTGTCCTGGAATCCTGTCTCTGCTTCCTGAGTGCTGGGTTACAGATGGTTACCGTGATTGCCTGTCATTTATGAGGATTTTGGTGCTGGGGGATGTCTTTCTGTATGCTGTGAATATATGTTGTTACCATTGGTTAATAAATAAACTGCTTTGGCCTATGGCAAGGCAGCTTAGAGGCAGGTGGGAAATCCAAGGAGAGAGACAGGAAAAAGAAAGGAGTCCAAGGAGATGCCAGCTCACCACTGAAGGAACAAGATGCCAGCAGACAGGTAACGCCATGGCCACATGGCAACATATAGATGAATAGAAATGGGTTGAGTTAAGTCATAAGAGCTAGCTAGCAAGAAGCCTGACCTATAGGCCATACAGTTTGTAAGTAATATAAGCCTCTGGGTGTTTACTTGGGACCAAGCAGCTGTGGGATGTGGATGGGAGAGATTTATTCCAACCGCTGGGGTGGTGGTGGTGGTGGTGGTGGTGGTGGTGGTGGTGGTGGTGGTGGTGGTGGTGGTGGTGGCAGGGCTGGGCGGTACCCGAAAAACTTCTGACTACATTCTGGGGATTCGAACTTGAGTCCTCATACCTGGGTGGAAGGCACTTCACCTGCTGAGCCATCTCCTCAGCCCCTGTAAGCATTTTTAAGATGAAACTTTTTGGATTATTAGGGCTGGTGTGATGGCTTAGTGAATAAGGCCATTGCTATGAAACCTGATGTCCTGAGTTCAATCACTGGGAGCTGCATTATGGAAGGAGGGAGACAACACCTGAGGGGGCTTTCCTCCTGCCTCCAAGTGACACCGTGACCCATGTATGCTCTCCCCCATGAACAGGTAAATGCATGTAAACATTTTTAAAGAATTGGACTATTTTGGCTGGAATGGTAGTGGTAGAGTGCTTGCCTAGCCAACACAAGACTCTGGATTCAACCCCCAGCAGCAAAAGCAACTGACTATTTAAGTAATATTGGGGACTGCTGGCCCATCTTTGATGCCTGGGGCATGGACACCCACAGTGCCCTTCTCGCCTGTCCCTGTGACATTCATGGGAACAGGTGTGAGCTTTGATCTCATTGATTCAGTCCATGCATCCTGCAGCTGGAGATGCAGACCTGCAACGCTGAATGACCAAGCCATGCCAGGGCTTCTCCGAAGCAGGATGGATCCTGGCCTCCTGACTATGCTGTTCTCTCTCTACCTCTACTATCTTGGCTGGGCCGGGGTTCAAGTTTGGTCCCAGTGCCATGGGCATGATACCCATCTCCTGGTGCCTGGCATCAGTGTATCCCATCAGGGGAGAAACAGCGTATGTACTCATTTCACTCAGCCTGCTGGCTGCTGGCATGTTTGGTCTTCAGGCTCTATCTTTTTTTTGCCATATCACAGCAGGAAGGCACAGCCATCTGGTCTACCTAGAACAATTGAACAGAACAATATTTTAAGAGTCTGGAAGTGTGAGTTCAAATTCCAGCTCTGCTACTTCCTGGCTGTGTGGCCATGAGCAGATCATATAACCTCCCTGTAACTCCATTTTTCTACTTGTCAGGTAAAGCTGACATTAATCTCATGATGCTGCCACGTGGCTTAAATGAGATGAAGCCCTTAGTGCAGTGGCTGTGGCAGACAGTAGGGTGTGATGTACACTGCAGTGACCATCTTCTCTTCTTCCTGCCTCCTCTTCCTCTCCTACCCCTCCCTGGAGGCTCACACAGTCATCTTGTAAAGGCTGGTGTCTATTCCAGGCACAAACTCATCCCATGGGTGAACCAGTTTCTAAATGATGTATGCTTGAACACGACTGAGGAACTGGAGGAGTATGTGTGTATGTGGGGGGGGGCAGTGTCTGTGTTATGGTGTGTGTAGGCTAGAGTATGTGTGTGGTGTGTGTGAGTGTATGTCAGTGTGTGCCTGCCAGTGTGTGTGCCGGTATGTATGTGGTGTGTGTGAGTGGGAGTATGTATGTGAGTGTGTGTGCCTTGGTATGGGCACCAGTGCGTGTTTTGTTTGTTTTGAGACAAGGCCTCTCTACCAAGCTCTGGCTGCCCTGGAACTCACTCTGTAGACCAGGCTGGCCTTGAACTCACAGAGATGCCCTTGCCTCTGTCTCCCTAGTGCTAGGATTAAAGGCGTGTGACACCATTGTCCAGCCCACAACGATCTTCTTGTTTCCACCCTTGCAGTGCTAGGATCACAGGAGAGCACCATGGCACCCCTTCTTTAAAAAAACCTGAGGTGCTAGGGATCACAAGCACTTTACCAGCCCCCATTCCTGATTTCTTAGATAGTACTTATTATTACTATCATGTGTGTGTGTCTATGAACATGATGTGAGAGTAAATATGGGCATATGTGTCCCACATGGGGTCAGAGGAAAACCCTTGGCAGGCAGCTCAGTTCTCCTCTTTTGCTGTGGGTTTCAGGGATTGAACTCAGGCCATCAGGCTTGCTCAGCAAGTGCTTTTACCTGCCCAGCCCTCTGGCTGGAGGGTTGTTTCAGCACCTCTAAATTCCTTAGTAAGCTGGGAGCCAGAGAGCAAACAGAGCAGTACACACTGCTGAGGACCTGCCTGGCACCCCTGAAATTCTTTCCCCAGCCTCTGTGCAGGAGAAGAATCATGAGCCCATCTTACAGCACGGAGAGCAGGAGGTTTGGCCAAGGTCACAGTCACAGACAGAGGAAGCAATGGAGGCCAACTCAGGGCCTTTGGTTTCAAAAACGTTCTTGGTCCACTAAGATGTGCTGTTTTGCTTTCTGAAGCAGTGTGATCCTGGTGTTGTTTGGGAAGGGAGGTGTGTAGGGAACAGGGTGATTTAAGCTCACAAGTACCCACAAAGCACCTTTTAAATAAGCCACTGGAAGACCTGACTGCAATGGCGATTCTCCACCTTGTTCTAGACTACCTGTTTGGTTCCCCCATGAAAGGTTGGATCCATCCCCATGGGGGAAGTCCTCCCAATGGGACACTTGGAAGATGCGATCTCACTGAAGCAGGTGACAGCACTCAGGGCCAGTAGCTAAGCAGGGTGGATGGAGGGACTCTGATGAAACTGTTTCCCTCTCCCGGGGAGGGTGGGGAGACTGCCAAGCTGAGGAAGAAGAAAGTTTGGCCTGGCTATCCCAGCGGAACAGGAGCCCCAGAAGGAACCAGAGTTCCCCTGCAGGGGGCCGGACAGGATGCCAGGGACCAGCAACAGATGGAAACAAGACTGGAGGACAGCTACTTGAGCTAGGTAGTCCTGAAACCCATTACAAAGGTGTGGGGGCAGGGGTGGGTGGGTGGGCTCAGAACAAAAAGCAAAGGAAGGCCCAAGGCTCTTAAGTCCTCTGGCCCAAGAAACCTGGCCCAAGCTCAGACCGAGGGGCTGGAATGTTCAAGATAGTGACCTTACAGACACAGGAATGAGGCAGAGTAGGGTAGGGTTGACCTTCATCAATGTCACAAGAACTCCACTCAGGGACAGGGAGCCAAGACTGCCTTTCCCCATCTCTGCCTTCTGAGTCCTAAAGTTCCATCAGACCGATCAAGTCACAGGCAACGTGTTCTCAATCCTTTCCTCTCTAGCCACAAAGAGAGAACTGAACGGGAGAAATAATTAGAAAATAAGAACGAAGGAGGGGGGTGCGGTGGGGGGAGACGCATGGGGCCGGGGGTGGGGGGAGGGATTTCCAGAGGGGAGCGGGATGCGGCTTGGAGTGGTTGGCTGGAGATAACCAACAGATGTGATCCCGCAGATAAGCGTAGCAACTTAGATAAATCTCAGGCTTTGGAACTGGTCGCCTGCATCCCCTCTCCTGTCTGCTTTTTTTCAATTTTATCTCTGAGCCAAGGGAGGGGGAGGGGAGGGCAGGGGGCTCAGAGGGGTGAGGCGGCAGGAGGAG
>CABHPH010150684.1:0-33954 GCA_902168325.1 Peromyscus nudipes
AGCCGCCCTCACTTTGTTCCTCTCACTGAAGAGGAGTGAGATCCCAAGTTTGGCAAGGCTGTGGGAAAGCAGCCGAGCACATCATCTGCTCTGCTTCTCCCTGCCATACATAAACAAACATCTTTTTGATTCTTCAGCTAATCTGATATTTTCCCAGGGCATGTTGCAGTTATTTCTACCAGATACCGTGTTGGAGTAAGCTGATTCTGCGGGGAGGAGGTGGCAGCCTTCGGGGTGGGTGATGTCGCCGCTCTGGAGTGTCTGGTCTGTGCTGCAGGCTCATTTTTGTGGGTTAGCACAACTGCCTTGTCTTATCAGCAGATTATTTTGCATTAATCTGCCATCTCAGTCCTGTCCCTCCCACCATTATCCCCCACCCCTCGTTCTTTCTTCACAGTCAGATAGAATTTTTCATGGTTAGTTCCTGTGACTTGTATTTGTGCGTATTTTTAAAGGCTGTGTTAGCATTACTATTATTTTTGAAATTCGAGTCTTTATTTTTCTCTTGCCATCTGTTCATTTAAATATTCTCAGTTTGTTTATGATTTTAGCTTCCCCTCCATATATTTTTCTGGCATTTGGCTGTCCTTTCCTGACATAATAGGTCAGACTTTCGGAAATCTGGCCCCCGTGGAATTTGACTTTTTCCATAGTCAACACACTGCCTATGCCTTCTGAGATCATTCATCTCCTAGGTCTTTGAGCAGATGTTAACTGTTTCAATATTTTGTTGTTTTGGTGGAAAGAAAATCGAAATATAAGATGTCAGTGATAGCATGCTTTGCTTACACCACAGCAGATTGCGGCTCCAAGTAGAATATGCAAACGTCTTTAAAACATGGAGTGTTTGTTCCCTTATGCATTTTAACCACCATCTACAGGTTGTGTGCTGTGCAAAAATGAGTAAATGCATCAGGTTATAAAGATGGGCTTTGTTGTCTGTAGCATCTGAAATGGGTGTTGAAATTCCTTGAATTGGGTTTCAGCTGTGGGAACTCACCTGGAGCTGACTGAAGCGTCCTTGTGAGATGGAAGTGGAGAAGAGTGTCTGAGTTTCTTTTCCTGGAGCTGTGATGAAACACTTTGACAAAAGCAGCTTAAGGAAGAAAGACTTCACTCTGGCTCACAGTTCTAGAGTTGGGTCCATCGTGGTGGGAAGTCAAGGCTGCGGCGCTGAGGAAACAGTGCCCTGAAGGCTCCCTGCTGCTCAGGGTCCTTTCTCCTATGCAGCTCAGGATGTCAACAGGCCACCACAGTGGCTTGGACTTCTCACCTCATCAGTGCAGTCAAGAGAATCTCCCACAGGAGCCCAGCTGCCCATCTCCCAGGTGACTCTAGAGTCTGTCCAACTGACAATTAACAGTAACATGATAATTTTTCCACTTGATAATTTCTGGTTCATATTTTATGGTCCAGACTCATCTGATCAGAATAGGAATGACAAAAATAATGTGTCTGGGAGCAGGGACTGTTTCCCAAATGGCAACTGGATGATCAAGATTGAAGCGAGGGATGTCCTGGAAGGCCCAGTGGTCTGTGTCGCTCTTAGTCTACACTCCGGTATCTCCTGGTGGGCTTTCAAAGTGTCTGCCATCCTTGAATCATCCTTGCGGAAACAGAGGAATGTAGAACATGTCTCAGAACACAAATCATTGATTCTTTTTACATGAGTCAAAGACTCTAATAACTGATGGCTGACTTTGGGGTTAGTTAACACAAGTCCTCCAATCTCACTAGCCTGATAGTTGCTAGTTGAGGAGCCCAAGTGGGCAGAACTTGGTTCCTTAGAAAGGGGGGAAGCCAGCAGAGCACTCTCCAAAACATGCAGACCAGTCTGAGGGTGGTGTGGGCCACTGGGGGCCATTCCCTCTGCTCTCTTCCTTCTTTCTAATGTTTCTCTCTTCAGATTACAGGTGACATGCTAGCGAATAATCTACGTCTCCTGGGACTTGACTGTGTCCCGTAGACATATCCCCCTCCCTGTTGGCATTAACTTGCTCTTGTTCTGGTTCCTCAGACACCAAAGCCAGGGTTCTGTTTGCCTCTTTCCCTTCTCTCTGAACTAATTTGAGCCTGATGGTGAATACTAGTTATACAGAGATATTTAGAATGGACGTCAGTTCCTCTCTCATTGCTTGTTTTTCTAATGTGCTCTGTGTATGTGTGTGTTCCTGTGTATGCAGGTGCATTTGTGTGTGTGTGTGTGTGTGTTTTGATGCCAGAGAACTACCTTGATGATTAAACCTCAGGTACCATCCCCCCCCCAAGGTATAGTCTCTCTGGCTTGGAGCTGGCTTTATTTGCTCGGTATCCCCATGGCTCCACCGGTCTTGGCCTCTGCAGGGCTGGAATTACAGACACCTGCCACCTTTTCCAGTCGTGGCCGCTGCCTCCTCCTCTAGGTAGTCATTCAGGTCCTCTGCTTACAAGACAAGCACTTCACTGAATAAACCCTTTTCCCTATCCCCTGTTTTTGTGAAATAGAGGTCCGGTGCAGGATGGAGGTAAGGACTCCTGACCTCGGAGATTCTTCAAGCCAGGGACCAGGCTAATGCTCTCACACACCCGGGGCCTAGCTGCTTACAAGCAGTTCCTTGACTCCGGTTTACATCATCTGTGAAATTCAGGGCTACCCTCACTGGGTCACACGCCTCCTGAAGCTTCAGTAGTAGAGTTTCCTACCATGTGGTGAAAGCTCCGAAATGAGGATGCAGTTTTCTTTTGGGGTTTAAAAAAGTTGTTTCTATCTTATCTTTGAACATCACTTAGGACGAGTCTTCTGCTTTTATGAAAGAAGGTGATTGTGGCAGGTCATGTGCTGGGGTTAGATATAATAGATGTTAGGCGTAACCTCAGGAACAAGGAGCAAAAAGTGTTGTCACAACAATACCATGGAGAAGAAGAAGCCCTTTCTGTGGAGAAGCCCACCCACCCCTGCTCTGAGAGGCGAGGTCCTTTTGATCTCGTGTGTTTATGTTTGCTGTGCATGTTCTTGTGTGTGCAGGTGCATTTGTGTGTGCAGGTATATGCTCATGTGGAAGCTGGAGGGCAGCCTCTGGCATCACTCCCCAGGAACCATCCACTGGTTTTGGACACTAGTCTCTCATAGGCCTGGGGTTTGCTGATTAGGCCTGCCTGGCTAGCCTCAGGATCTGCCTGTCCCTGTCTCCTTGGAGCTGGGATTAAGAGTATGACCTACTCCGCCTGCTGCTTAAATGTGTGTTTCGGCGATTGAACATAGGTCCCTCATACCTTCACAGCAAGCAGTTTGCCAAACTGTGCTCTGTCTCCATTGCTGATCATTTGGTTCATCACTTCCTTTGGTCCTTGCTACATCAAAGGTTTATTCATTTCTTTTTTTTTTCTTTCAGGCTGAGAAATAGGCTTCCTTTCTATTGTTATCATTTTTGCCAGTGATGTTTTGTGTTCTCATGAACTAAGCAGCTAAGCCCTGGACCTGTAGGCAGGTATACTCTCTAGTACCTGCTACTGTCAATGAGTTAGGTGCCTAGCAGGAAGCTCTAAGGATGGGTCCTGTGACTCTCCTTCTGTGTCACCGGGTCACCCACTCTGATTTTCAGTGTTAAAAAAGAAAAGGAGAGAAGTGGAAGGACTAAAGGAATGCAGGGAAAAGGTAGGTAAGAATGAGGACATGCAAGGGTTGTTGGTATGCACCTGTAATGCACTTGGCACTGAGGCAGGAGGATCAAAAGTTGCAGACCAGCCTGGGCTACATAGCGAAACCACATCTAAATATAAAATAAAACCAACGTGTGCACAGCAACATAGCGAGAAAAGAATGAGAAAGGCAGGTGCTGGTGTAGGGACCCCTCCACAAAGCCAAAGTAAGACAAAAAGGTGAGATTGTTCTTGTAATTTTGAACGTTCTTACAGTATTTGTCTGAATTACAACTTTTGAATTATCTCTTACAGAAATTAACGAATTTCTAGAAAGATCAGCTTTGCCCATAGGGCTTGCAAAGAGTATTGGCCTTGATGTTAGAAAGCATGATTTCACAAGTGGGAATCAGGGAGAGCAGCTATGGCTGCAAACCCCCAAGTGCCAACTCCTTATTTTGCACTGAACCCACTATGTGGGCCCCCAAATACTGCACACAACAGTAAAACGACACCAAGTTCGTCACCTCAGTGCGCTAAGGCACCTTCAGCATTGAAAATAATATCAGGCACCAAGTTACCTTTTCCGGGTAACGCTGGTCAGATTCCTTCCCTGCTCTTTGCTTTTCCTGGGCAGCTGTTGAGAACATTTCCCAGGAAGGAATACAATTTCTTCACTCGCGTTGTATTTTAATAAGCGTGCTCCTCTCTAGCTTTGTAATACAAAGTGTGTCAAGGTGGGTGGCGAGTTGCTGGTTTTTCTTTCTAAGGCTGAATGAGTTTAAATGTTTTAACTTTTTCCTTCACATTGGAAGATTATTGATGAAGGTGTTTTATTTTCATTTGTGGGTGTCCTCCTTAGTCATGGCTCAGAAACTAGTTCTCTGTCACTCAGGAGTTGGAGGTGAGGACTATGGAATTGAATCGCCTGCTTTATGAATGAGAACAGTGGTTCATGGAGCAAGCTAAGAGCACTGGCTGGCTGCTTGCCTTGTTGGAGTTCTGTGTGGAACAGAGCCGGGCTTTTCCTTGCTTTCCATTGCTTCTCACTACCTCATGTGGGAGCCGTGAGGGCTTCCTTGTCTTTCACACTTTCTCCTAGGTGCCAGGAATGTGCTCCATATAATACACTTGGTTAAGAGCTGAAAAGATGGCTCAGTAGGTAACAACATCTGCTGTGCCTGCCTAAGACCTGAGTTCAAATCCCTGCACTGACCTGAAAAGCAGGGGTAGCTGCTCACATGCTTTTCAACCAAGTGTTGTGAGGGGAGGAGACTGGAAGGTCACTGGGCTTCCTGGCTACCACTTAGCTCACTGGAAGAGAATGGTGGAGTGGGACACCTGGCCTTCTCTTACATGGCTGTGCAACTGAACACACACACACACACACACACACACACACGCACGCACGCACACGCACACGCACACACACGCACACCACACACAATAAAAATGAAAAATATAAATAAATACAATAGCCCTTTTATTTAAACCAGTATTGTACAGAGGACAGAGTTTCTGTCTAACTCATAACCACCGTTGCCTGTTGCTAACCTTTGCTCACTCTTCCCACTGGCTGGTGCACTTACTTCTCCCACAGAAAGAAAATTGCAGTTCCAGTACATGCTTGCTCAGATTTCTTTAGGTGTTACTTATGTGCTGTTCCAGGGTTGCACACAGGATATGGCGTGTGTGTGTGTGTGTGTGTGTGTGTGTGTTCTTTTGTCAGATGTTTTCACAGCTGACCCCAACGGCTTTGAAGTGTACTGATGTTTCCTAGAAGGTTCTGGAGAAATTCTCCTGTGGTTAGATGAAGTTCTAGATTTTTGGACAGAAGACATCAGAGATATAAAGCGCCATCTACATCACATCCTGTCTAGGAAACCCAGCATATGGCTTCTGTGGGCATTCCTCCCCAGCTGCAGTGATCATTGGGTTCCTCTGCCGTCACCTTCCCCTCCCCATTCTGTGAACTGCCATCTCTGGAAGTCACTTTGTTTAGCCTGTTTGTGGAGTTTGGTGTTGGTTCCACTCTCTTGAGGTTATGGGCATAATATTTCCTCCGAGAATAATGTGAGTTTATTAGCAAGGTGCTACATTCTAGAGAGAGAATACTATTTAATCAGGAGCCTGGACACTGAATGTAGATTCCAGTCATCCACGGAGCCAGCCATGGACCCTGCAGAGGATGTGCTCTTCCTCCCATGCAGGATGGACCTGAGAGCTGAATGAAAATAAGTGGGATCTGTGGCACCATGGTTAGGCTCTGCCTGGCAGGTTCTGGTTGCGTGATAAATATGTGATTATATAAGGCAGCTAGTTTGACAGTAGGTGACAGTAGCATTACAGGGTTTATATTGAGGTGTTCGGTGTCCTGGTGAGTCTAACACACGTAGCTGTTGTTGAACTAGTTTCTAAAATTGAAGCACATAGAAGAAGTGTGGGTCATATATATCATGAGCAGCGGCAGAGGGTAGAGATCTTCTGTGAGACGATGGTGTGATACAGCAAACTTGGTACTCAGGCACAAAGGATGGAGACGACCGTTGGTGATGCCCAAGTCGCCTCTAGAATTCTCTATGATGTTTTGGGATTGGTATTTCAAGCTGTGTGAACCAAGTTTCATTTTCTTGGGTCCTGGGAGGGAGAAAGAAGAATGAGTGTAATATGGACCAAACTCCGCACAAGCCCTTGGAGGGAAAAGGAAGGAGGGCTTGGGATGGCTCAATTAGTATTGTGCTTGATGTTCAAACATGAGGACCTGACTTCAGATCCCTGGAGCCCAGAAAGGAAGTCGGCCATGGTAATACTCATATGCAATCCCAGTGATTGGAGACGAGAGGAACCCTGGGGCTCCATGGCTGATAAGTCTTGCTAAATTGGTGAACTCTAGGTTCATTGGAAAACCCTGCTTCAGAGGGATAAGTTAGCAAGAGACTAAAGCCATCTGAAGTTTACTTCTGGTCATACACATGCGTACATACATACGCGTGTATACCGCCTTTCCCCCCTACACAGTGAAGAAAGGAAGCAGAAAACACGGAAGTTTTGTTTGCAGCATTCAGGGATGAGGTTCCTACCTTATCCTTGCTTGTCTCACCTTCCCTCTGGGAAGTGACTTCCTGGGGAGGTAAAAAGTATGTATATAACCAGCTGCTTCTGCAACACCAGATGCATTGGTATCTCGGGGGAGTGCTTGTGAGGTGGGAAACGGCTCTGACTGCTTAATTTAGCTTCGAAAGCACACATCTTCTCATTATTACTCCCCAGTGGTGTTACACACACACCCACACCTACATACACCTTTCACGTATAAACCACTGTACAAGGATTTTACACACATACACACAGAAGAGGGTGTGAAAGAGGGAGAATCCGCTAAGCAAGGAAGGTCAGGGTATACTCTGTGCATAGCCCTGGAGGTGCAAGCAGCAGGTGCACATTGGTCTCAGCCAAAAAGTCAAGGGTGAAGGTTTGTGTTGGGCCTGATGTTGGTTGGTCCTGCCTCCCGACCCTGTCAGGAGGCTGTGTTTGGTCGGCTGGTGTTTTTTGCCTTTCGGTATCTTTGCTGTTATCTCTCTGGTTCTGCATCATGGTATGCACAACAGCACATCTCAGGCGTTGTTTGGAAGGAAGGTTTTTCCTCAGGAGAAGCAGACACTTATGGTTCAGGCTGCATGGGGTGCAGCTGCGCTCTGTGATCACCCGGTCATCTTCAGCTTGAGGCACATGGTTCAACCCTAAGTTCTTTTGGAAATTGAACAATTTTTTTTAAGGCTATGGTTTTCATTAATACATAAGAGGCAGAGAAGGCATAGAATGAGCCTCTATAAATTCACTCCCCATTTTGGGTGAAACTTTATTTTTAGAGTATATCGTCAGCCCATGGTTTGGACAGGGGAGGAGTGACCACTGTACTAAAGGCAGGACTGTTGCCCAGACAGAGACTTGGGAAGCTGACTAACAGCATATGAAGAGGATACTGTGAAGTGGTTGTGCTGTTCGTTACCCCTGTGTTCAGGGGGCCCAGTCTACTATTAATACAACATGTTGTGGGGGAGCGCCATCAACAGTTTCCTTGACGTCTGTGTCCTGGGGATTCTTTTTGACAGTCTTTCCAGGCCTTACTTCCTTTATCAGGAGGATAATTGTGCACATTCCCCTCCAAACCTGTCATCCAGACACGACGATTACTTATATCGTCCCTTTTATTCTGGAAATTGGTTTAGCTTGGACAATAAGTTGTGTGGTCATCTTCTCAGTGGCTCACAGGGATGCATTTTAAAACTGTTTCTCAGTTGTCTCTTCTTCGTGATACCAGATCTACAGCAGGAATGCCATGGCACAGGAGGACATTCCGGTTCTGGCAGCGATGGGCACGGAGCGCCCAGGAATTTCCATGCCCAGTCTCAACTGTGTGTGTGTGCTGTCAAATTTCAAGTTGTGGGGCCACTGGTAAATTCATCTGTTTCATCATAGGATACTATTCCAATATTCTAGAACTAGGGTAGGCACAGTAGGGCTCAGGGACCAAGATCAGCTCTGACCTGTTTTGCAAATAGACGGTTGCTAGCACTCAGTCACACCCTTCTATCTATACATTTTCATTGGCTCCTTTAGTACAGTGGAGACAAACATGTCCTAAAATATTTTCTGTTCATCTCTTAGAGAAAGTTTGCCAGCCCTGCTGTCCCAACAACTGTCCCAACAAACAAATTACAGGAGCCACTGGTTTAATTTTTTTAAATTTTTAATTAAAATGATCAGTTCATGGTTTGGATATCGAGAGGGTCCCCTTGATTCTTATTCAGACATGGCAAAATAGAGCTTGGAAGGTCAACCAAAGAGAAAGACAGAGTGGATATTGGGAAGTTGGCAGCTGTTTCCACCACCCAGATATTAAGGAGGCTCAGCTCTGCCAAGTATGTGGGATTGGGATAACTTTGATTGTTCTAGTTATAGCATGCAATTCCATATTCTCTTGTGGTCTCACCACTACTGTAAGAAACAAGCGAAACTGAATACAATACATATTCTTTATCCCATTCTCTCTAAATTATTATCATTTTTAACATGTCATTGGGGAAACTGAGTGGATACCTGACATTGTCCTGTTGGATGTATGGAGCCCAGTGCATAGTCTACCGTATCAGCATATTTCAGTTTCCACCGGGCCATGAGTCAAGTATGCAGCCTCATTATGCAGCATGATGCATGAAGGATGTGCCCCAATCATCACAATACTTTCTAATTTCTGTTTTTGTTTTATTGAACGCCTGATGAATTAATTTTCTCCCAAAGGATTTTTTAACTTTGTTTTCTGGAGGATGTCAATTTATTTATTTTATTGGTTATTTATTATTATTATATTATTATTATTGTTATTATTATTATTATTGTTGTTGTTGTTCTAGACAGGATATCTTGATGTGGCCCAGGGTGGCCTTGGATTTGTTATCCAAGCCTTGGCCTCCCAGTCCTGAGAGTCCATGTGTACATTTTTGTGCCTTGTGTAAAATAGTGTTCAGATGTGAACTTCTGGGGTAGTGGGCGGGTGGCCGAGTAGGATCTCACTGTGGTGTGTGACACCATCGGTATGTTTCCTGTAGCTCATGTGCATTATCCCTTAAGAGACTTCAAAGTATGCATTCATCTTGGATCTTCTGGGTCTGCTAGAATAGTCAGGAAGCTTTTGGAAAGCTACAGGGTCTTTTGTGCTTCCTCTAGGGTGCAGCTGTCAACTATGAAAAATCCACCCTGCCAAGATCCATTTGTTGAATTAATCACTCTCCTTCCCTTGGATTTGAATTATGGTTTGGTGGAAAAGTCTAGAAGGTGCTTAGTGCAAATGAGACTAGGTTCCTTCTTGGAGAGAATGCAGTGCAGGTTCAGAGTGAAGAAAAAGAACAATTGCCCGGACCAAGGCAAAAGATGTTGAGTCCTGTCAGTCCCCATGGGCTGCTGCTCTTTTCTGTGTGGCTCTCCCAGCATCTTGCACAAAGAGGCCAGGGCACTGCGCCAGCTCACTGTATTAAACAGTCTTTTGGATTGATCTCAGCTCCCATTGTTTTCTTCCTTGGGTAATAGATAAAGGCTCCCTTTCTGCCACTGGGAAGAGGCCAGCTCTGACATGCAGTTAAGTGGGAACTAGCTGATATCCCCTTGGGTACAAGCCTCAGCACCTGAGCTACCCAATTGCTTGGTAAGGAGCGGTGATCGCAGGCTTAGCTTCCCACCTACCTGGCTCAGGTTGCTTCTCTGTCACCCAAATGGAGCCTGAACCTGCTTGTCCAAATGACACTTTTCGGCACTGTTTTTGACAACCTCTTCTGCCGAGGGTTGAAATAAATCGGTCTCATCAGTGTCTTTTTGTTTAAGGGTAGACTGAAAGTGCTGACGGTCGGCCTGCCTTGTGCATGTGCTCATTTTTTTATTTTTACTGCAGGATTCACTGACTTTCCCACCCTCCTTTCCCAAAATGAAGAAAAAGAGAGACTTTATTGGTATGTCAAAAAGATGAAAAGCTACTATGAACATACTTAGACTCCCCCCACCCCCAACTTTTAAAAATAGGTCTCCTAACATCAGGCACTTTGCAAAGCAGCAGTTTTGAAGTCTAGAATTTTCCCTCCCCTAGCTTCTGAAAGCTGAGTCTTGTTCTTTCTCCTGAAGACCCCTCGGGGATTTGAGCTTTATGAGAGCATATTATGAAGAGTTTGACGGATCCTTTAAGATGAAAGTCTGTTGTTTATCTCCCTGATGGTGGCTCCCAGCTTGTGTCAGGGCTGAGAGGGGTGGTTGTAAAGGCTATTTCTTTCACTCTTGATCATTGCCCTCCCCACCCCCAAGGTGATTTTACCCCCTCAGGTGCATTTGCTAATGTCTGCTTATTTTGGCCATCATATTGGGAACCACTGGAACTCTGTCCTGCAAAGCAACGGGGTGGTGCTACTCTTTGATGAACCCTAAGTGCCTGGGCTGGAAGAATCGTGCTGGAAGGGACGCTTTCTAGGATCAAGTAAGCCTTGTGTACATGCCCCTTTTTGTTGTTGTTAAATGCCTTCAAGTCATGGCATCATTAATAATAAATGATATATTAAGGAAAATGCCAGATTTACTCTCCTCCACAGGGGAGAAAAAAAAAAACAGGAAATCAAAGTGGACCTATTACCACTTACCCACTGGTGACATTTCCACCAGAGAACTGTTTCTGTGTTTCGTTAATAAACACAGCTTGGAAGATCATGAATCTCTCAGATGTGACACTCAGCTCGGATCGGGGATGGGACAGGCTGAAATTACAGGAGCTTGGAGGAATTGCTCAGTGGTAAGAGTGACTGCTTTGCAGACATGAAGACCTGAGTTCAAATCCTCCGAACCCTCCTGAAAATGCTGGGCCTGGCCATGTACACACCCTTAACCATAGCACTGTCAGACGTGGAGACTGGAGGATCCCTGGAGTCTGCTGGTTACCAGGCTAGCTTCTGGTGCAGTGAGAAACTTGTCTCAATAGATAGAACATGACACCTGATGCCCATGCACACAGGTGCACGCACCTGCATGTGTGTGCATGCCCAAACACAAATTGCAGTTACACTTTTTGTACACATTGTGTATTTGGAAAGCACTAGAGAACTGTCTTATTAATTCTCACCCATACTTACACCTTTTAGTTTTATGTTTTATTTCTAGTGAAGGGCACACATTAGTCAGTGTAAAGGGGTGGAAATGGATTTACAAATACCATATTGCAAAGTTGTGATGTGACCTTTGGTTTTCATATCAGGGACTGTGTTTTCTATTAAGCTGTCGATCATATTCCCTCCTTGCCATTTAAGAAGACGAAAACCTCTTTCTGGATTTTAGTCAGTAGTGACAAATTTTGGTGGGCTGATGGCTTACATTCTGAGGCAGACCCTTATACCATATTTCTTTAGAATCAAAAAGTATCCTGTGTACTAAATGAAATTTTGTGTTTATCCTTGTCTTCTAGAACTTCTCATGTTCACCTGAGCTATGAGATAGAGAAGGTGTGAAATGACCATTCAGGAGTAGCCTTTTGCTCTTTCTCAGTAGAAGAAGGGGAAGACAGATACGGTCTAGTTACAGCAAGCATTCTTGATCCGCGATGATTTCTTTAAAAATAATGACATGTCTATATGCACATTTACCTGTGGATGCATGCATGCATATATGGGGGTATATACATATGTGTACACATGCCTTTAGAAGCAAGAAGTCACGCTTGCGTGTTGATCTTCAGAATCCATCCACCTTGTATCTCCGAGATGGAAACTCTCACTGTGCCTCCTAGTCACCCAGTTTGCCTGGCCAGTGAGACCTGGAGAACCTCCCGTCTCCGCCTCTCCATCACGTTGATTGCGTGTGTGCACCACCACACCTGGCTTTTTATATGGGTTCTGGGGTGTTGAATTCAGGTCCTCGCGCTGTGTGACAGACCTTTTACCAGCCGAGCCATCCTCCCAGCCAAGGTTGGGTTTGAAGTTAGTGAGCCTGTATCTTTCTCAGCACAACTGGATCCAGGCTGAGCCTCCCTGGAGTATCACAGGGTATTTAAAATGGTTCAAGACTTCATTTCTTCTTCCTCCTTGTCTGAGTTCGAAATACACATGTCCCATCCTCTGTGATCTTCATTTTAGATGCTGTGAATGGAAAGTTGAATTGAATGATTTGCCCATTGGTTTCTGATCTGAGGATATTCTGATGGTTTCTGTGCTTCTGGATTTACAGTGACTGTAATACATTTATTATTGTTTTTGTCCTTAAATTACCTTAAAAGTTAGGCACAACAGTGAGCACATTGTGCGGTGCACAAAGGAAGGGAAAAGAGGTGACATCTCCCCCCCTCCCCGAATCACAGTGGGGGCACTATTCTTTAAACACTAAAATAGAGTTTTGTCAATTAGACGCTCCGTGAAAACAGCGTCCACCATGTATCTGATTTTGCTGTTGATGTAATTTTAGGAAATCAAATGAACCAGGATGGAAATTAAGTTTCTCTGCGGTGGCTGGTATACTCTTCTGCCTTCTATTAGATTTAGCACATGTTCTGCAGGTGGGAAGCCAGCAGGCCCACAGCCCTCAGCATTTGGAGGACTGTCCGTTCCCAAGCACGAGGTTTGGAATGCTGTCTTTTCTTTTGCCATTCAAACTTGGTGTTATGCTTCAGAGTTATTTATCACACAAGATATTAGGATATTGAAATTTGTTTAAAGATTCTACTCATTCTCCCTGTATGAGTGTGTACATGAGTGTGTACATGAGTGTGTACAGTGAACATGTGAAGGGCAGAGGACACCGTCCGGGGGCTGCTCTGTCTCCCTCAATACGGGTTCCCGGGATGGGAACGGGGGTCATCAGGCTTGGCTACACGGTGCCTTTACCTGCTGAAACATTTCACTGCCCCAAGATGTTGTATTTTGAAGGAGGAAAAGAGAAGCTGTTCAGATTCCGCTTTAAATGAATTGCACAAGCAGTGCGTCACTTTCTCATTCCTGAGACCACGTCTAAATCCTGGAGGGAGGGTCCACACCCTGCCCCTCTGAGGCTGAGAGGAGATTGAAGTCTGCTGGAGACCAGCAGGAAGGGCTTCTGCTGAGAAACCTTGGGCTGGGGACCAGAACACTTGGAGGTTCCTCAAGCTCGGAAGCAGCCAGAGTTTAACTGATATGTCTTGTCACACTGCCAATGCGCTACGCTGAGTCTTGGGGACACCGTATATGGTTGCCAAGGACAGTATCAAAATTTCGATTTAACCTTACAGAGCTGCATCTTCTTGTTTGACCCTATCTCTGTTTTCTTTCATCTTATGGGAATCTCTAAAGTGTATTGAATTCGGTGTGAAATCCTGTTCAGTTTAGGCTCCACCGTACTGGATTTTCTAATTTTTTAAGTCTATCTGTTGATTTATTTATAGCTGATACTGGTTCACATTGTTGACGTGTCCTAAGTCTGTCTGGAAATAGTTAAAAATATATACATGTACACCTGTGTGTACACATATGCCCATGTCTAGCCGAAGGCAGAACTGTGCTGGGTGAACTGTCAGTCTTCTCCAAATGATGTTCCCCTTGTCAGACTACGAACTGTGTCTGGAGACTGTTGATAGCATTCTTGACCTGAGCCCTCTCTTTTCTTCCATCTTGCAGCCATGCTCAGATGACTCTGTGCAGGAGGAGGCCTGAGCCCTGACATCTGGATCAACAAAGGCTTCCCTGCCCAGCATCCAGTGCTTGCGCTGCTGCTGCTGCTGCTGCTATCGCCCGTTTATCAGATTATTGAAGGGCAAGCTGCTGGCCTCAGAGTGCGCTCCCTGCAGTTATATAATCCTATCCAGGCAGTGTCCTGATAGCCTTACACAAGCAGGGCCCTCTGCAGACACTAAGAGTCTCAGAATGTGTGGCATGGGTTTGCTAGGATCAGGCCTCCGGAGCAGACATGATCAAGTTCTCAGGCAGCCTAGTACTCGTAGTCGCTGCTTTTCACAGTGGGCACCTTTATGTCATGGAAGCTACAAGTGGAATAAGGGTTTCCAGAGAGAGGCAGGGGAGAGCGGGAGGCTGGGGGCGGATGACCACACTGTCATTGCTGGTTAGGAGGGTCAGATTCTGGTTTTCTGTTGCACAGGAAAATGACTGCAGCTGGCAGCAGAGGTTTACATGCTAGGGTCCGCATTGGAGGACTGGCTGCTGTTACAGGATGTGATCGTTTAGACCCTTTCTGATCCTTACACGTCCTAGGCGTGTAGTGAAACTCGATTAGGCTGAGACTGCAGGTTAGCCTAAGCTGGCTGACCTGTAGACACCCCCCCACACGCACCACTAGTGTCTACTTCTCCAGTGCTGAAATGATAGCACATGCTACTGTGCTTGGCATTTTAACCTGTATTCTGAGGATCAAACTCAGGTCCTTAGATTTGCACAGTCAGACATTTACAGACTATCTTCTCAGCCCTTACCTGCTAATTCTTATGCAAGTGGTCACTTGGTCCAGTTTGGAAATCTTAAGTAGGCTATCAGCCTCGTCAGAAGGTACCCAGGCAGGAATCATTTTTTTTTCTGAGACATTTAAATTCCATAATATGATATTGGGACAGATTGAATTATATAGGACATACCATCCTTGTTACAAAACACAAAGGTTTCGAGTTGAGCCTAAAGTCTTTGGAACATATAGTACCTTGAGCACAGAGTCCCTGGCCTAGATAATATTGAATCACAGCCTGCTCTTTCCTGCTTTCTCACATAGAAGTTGGCAAGGGAGCCCCAGTGAAGGTTATTCTTAAAGCCAATGCTGTTCATGTCTGCTGGGACGAAAGGCTTTACAACTTGGGCCCACTCCCAATGGAACCTCTGAATCCAGGTGCTTTAAAGTGTAGCCTCTCTGTGTCCTAGTGGGGGAAACTGAGGCATAGGACCCTTTAAAAATCGTATCTTTTTTTCTGTACATGCTCTCTTCAAATCTGTTTCTCCTACCTGTTAAACCTGACTTTAAACAGTGACTTTTCTTTCCCACATGTTTGTCTGCAGAATGGGGAACAGAGAGTCCACAGAAGTTACTGTAGGTATAAAGTGTCAGCTCACTGTCTGCCTGTATGCTGGCTTAGTCACTGTGGCCTCATCTTTTGTCTTGAGGGTGGTAGGAAGTTCCAGAAGGACTGTGCAGTGACTTCCCCACACGGTGTCAAGGTTAAGAAATGGTGCTTCTTCCTCAGAAGACCTGGCTGCTGTGGCTTTGGCTGTACCTTTGGGCAAGGCACCTATTCCATGAAATGGCTTTCTATGCTGAGCCTGAAGGATGGGGCCCAGCATGCAGACTACCAGAGGCAGTGAAATGGGGTGACCTATGGTCTCCATAGTGAAATGAGATTTGAATTCTGGTCCTGTTTAATTCTGTAAAATGAATGTAAGTAAGGACATTGGCTATGAAGGACTGGCCACAGGAAGTACATACATAATAATTATTTTTATTTATTTATGTGGTGGTGGAACATATAGATTAAAATTATATGAGTGCATCAGATTATGAAACCTTTTATTTGCATGTATCAGTTGTAGTATTTAGTGAGTTGCGTTATATTTTTCGCTAGTATATAACATAGTTATATTTTTTATTTTCTATTCCCAGCTGTTCACCTACTTTGCCATTTTTTCCCTTCTTTTTAGTGTATATTATGTGCTGGAGAGATGGCTCCATGGTTAAAGGCTCATACTGCTCTTACAGAGGACTCAAGTTTGATTTCTAGCCCCCATGTTGAGCAGCTCACAACTGCCTGTGATTCCAGCTCCAGGGAGATCCAGTGCCTCTGGCCTCTTCAGGCACCTACACTCATGTGTGTATACACCCACGTATGTGTGGATGCACATGTGTGTGGGTGCACCACCACCCAAGAGTTCTAGGTTATGTAAGAGAAAATATGTGCTAGTTCTTTTTCTAAGTCTCACTTATTCCCCTTTTCACAGTCGTTTCTTTTGTCTGCTTAACCTAGTGTCTGTCTTGTGGCCAGAGAATCCTGCAGTGTCTTCCACATTTTGTCTCTTCATCCGTTGGTGAGCATTTAGGCTGATTATATAACTTGAGTATTGTGAATGAACATGAGTGTGCAAGTGTGTAGGATGCTAATTTGGTTTCCTTGGTATATGTACTTATGAGTGATGTAATTAGCACATGATAGTTTTTGGCTTTTGAGGACCCTCCGTACTGATTTCCACAGTGGCTGGGCTCATTTACATTCCTGCTTGTAGTATAAAAGAATTCCTTTCCACCCACATTTCTTAGCATTTACTGTTTGTTTGCTCAATGGTGGCCTCTTCAGCAGGTGACTTGCAATCACAGTGTAGTTTTGATTTACATTTCTCTGATGGCTAAGGGTTTTTTCAGTGTTCTTACTATTCATTCTACTTACTAGTGTTCTAACTAGTCTGTTTTAGAACATTCGTTTGTCCATTGATTTTTTTTTTTTCCTTTCTGTTGGTCTTTGATTTCTGGAGTTCTCTGTATATTCTGGATATTAATCTCTTGTCAGATGAAAAGCTACAAAGATTTTTCTCCCAATTAAAGCATATTAATAATGGTCTCAGGAGTTTAGATATTACCCATTGGTAAGTTTGAGCCATGTGTAGTAGAATATTTTAAGGTGTGTTAATTTTGTTCATGTTGCATTTGTTTAACTCTGTGAAGCTATGTTACTGTGCCTGTCTAAAACACCTGATGGACTAATAGAGAATTGAAGGCCAATAGCAAGGCAGGAGAAAGGATAGGTGGCGCTGGCAGGCAGAGAGGAAATACAGATGGAGAAAACTGGGAGGGGAGATCTAAGATCTAGGAGCCAGAGAAGAGGAGGACATCAGTAGCCAACCACCCAGCTACACAGCCAGCCACAGTAAGAGTAAGATTTACAGAAGTAAGAGAACAGGAAAAGCCCAGAGGAAAAGGTAGATGGGATAATTTAAGATAAGGAAAGCTGGCTAGAAACTAAGCAAGTTCAGGCCAGGCATTCATAAGTAAGACTAAGCCTCCCTGTGTGATTTATTTAGGAGCTGGATGATGGGCCACCCAAAAAAGAGCAAAAACCTCCAACAATAGCCATGGAAACTTTCAGTGTGTGGTGTATGTTTGTGTATATACACATGGAGATGTCTTGTTTAGTTTTTCTCAAAATCACTTTTTGAGACAGGATCTCAGTGACTCTGTTGCTTGCTAATTTGGCTATACTGGCCAGCTGGGCAAGCCCCAGAAATCTTCCCACCTCCACTTCCCCACTACTGAGATTCCAGATGCTCACCACCATGCCGAATGCATACTGGGGGAGTCCAGCTGAGGTCCGCATGCATATATGATAGCTGATTACCAACTGAGCCCCGGGTTGGTAATCAGTTATCTCCCAAGCCCATGGAAACTTTCTGACCATGTGCATAGACACTGCAGCTCTTAAATCTCACGGTTTCTAGATGAATTCTGCTTCACAGTTCCCTGTTTGTTCTGATTCAGGTTGGGTCCACGCTTACCCCATAGCAGCACAGGAGGATGAGAGAGCATCTTTCTTCTTAAGCTCCTGCGGATGGAAGTGCTGTGTGCACATGATAAATGGCTTCTGGCTATGTGACCAGTGATACGTGTAGCCTGGAGTACAATACAATGGGGAAACCAAGTGTATTGTATGGGGAGTGAGAATGGGCAAAGGCAGAAGTGATGGCCTTGGGATAAAAGATGGAAGAATAGTGCACTGAACTTTTGGCCCATTGTACATTTGGGGTGCATGTTAGCTTTCCTGGAGGAAGTGACATGTAGACAGGAGTAATGGAGGGTTATAGTATTGATTGGGGGATAGTTCATTTAGAAGGTTACCGAGAAATGGGAGAATCCCAAGTGAGGAAACTTTAGACAGGAATGGACATGAGCCAAATACTTAGTCCATAGAAATGGCTTCTTGCTGAGATATCCACACAGATAGTGCCAGTGAACGGTGCTTATTTCGTGTGTTAGAAATGTCACCTCTCTTCTGTAGGCTTATGACCCACTGGCAATCAGGGTCCTGTGCTGGATCTGTCTGCACCAACCCCATCCTGCTTGCCCTGGGGATTCTGCACAGATATGCTGCTCAGTCTCATATGTGTAGAAGTTGTCTTTTCCACCATGGCCTTCAATGGACAAGTTAACTTATACTCCCACCAATCAGATAGGATAGACGCTTATTATAATTTATTGTATGTAACTCAAGGACAAATGGAGCCCCAATCCCCAAGAAGGTCTATAATTATGGCTTCAGAATTTGCCTTCATGGACCACCACTGAGGTGACATTACAGGGAGGGTGTGACTGTTCGGCCACCTGCTAGCCCAGGAGTGTTATGCCCCTGTGTCCCAGGACCCCTCTTAGCATACCCGTGGTGAGGAGTGAGGAACTGTCAGGAAGGTGCACATCAAGGTGGACCTGGGTAATGATAGAACTGCTCGTCTAGATCTGATGCCACGGGGCAGCCTCTTTACTGCATATCTGCTCTGTGATCTGCTTGGGCCATCTGAGGACATTTCCCACACATGACTGTGGGCCTCTGTGGGCCTCTTTGTTCTGTGGCTGGAAAGCAGGTGAATAGGAGCTCGGACAGCTTGAGAAGAGCAGGAACCAGGGTGACTAGTAGCTCTGGTAGTCCCTGAATGAAAGGCATGTGGACCCCCAGCCCTGGGTTATCTTCTCCTCACCTAAGATGCTCAGGTCCCAATGAGCAAGAAATGAATGGTTGTGCGCTTCCCACCTTTTTTTCTGATTACACATTATCACAGCAGAAGTCTGACCTATGCAAGGGACAAGTTGCCAGTGTATCTGTTTTTCAGCGATACTTTGAGAGGAGTCATAATGTTCAGTGATGTGGGGAATGAAGCACGCTAGTCAGGGGTTACCCAGCTTACCTCCATTTGTAAAAAAAAGGAATTTCTGTCCACTTTCACCCAGTATTATGTGACTTGTTCCCTCCCTTCCAGAGCACAACTTGAGCCTTCGTATTGTGATTAACAGAGCAAATATACATTATTAAACTTGATTTAAAGCTGTAATCAGCTGTGTCACTGAGATAAGGGAGAAAATGGTAGCATGGACCTTTTCCAAATTCCCACAGGCTCAAAGCATAAAAATTCGCTTCCCAGTGCTGACAGCACACCTTGCTTGTTATTACAGCTCTGTTCTTGTTTTGTCGCTCTGCCAGTCCCAGAATATCATTAGGTTACAAATCAGATCTAACGGTTCAGATTATTGTTCATCTTGAGCTCTGCGCTTTCTCTCCATTAGTTGTGGCATAACAGAAATAATTCAATTTATTAGCAGGCTCATCTTCTCAAACAGCTTTTATTTCAAAGCGGGTGTGAGGACACAGTGAGAGAGAACTACAGACAAACCTGAGATGTCTCAGGAGGTAAAACCATCCCCGTACACCGTGTTTGGGAACACATATGTGATTTTGTGAGATGGAGAGATACTTGCAGCCTGACATGCCTCATCTTCACTACAAAGCACAGGTTTTTCTGGTAACTGATTGTTTCATTTTATTGTCATGTGGGTAACTTAGAACAATGCTGACATTCATTCTTTCATTCATCAGTTTATCAGTGCACCGGTCGCCCAGGCAGCTCACATTTGCTTCCTGTTCTTTCAGGGCGTGACCCGTTTTTCTTTACTATGTAGTGATCTTTTATAGCAATTGAAAAGGATACTGTGTGGTCCTGTTTGGTTCAGCAGTAAGTGAAAGCACCCTGTTTTAAACTCTATGAATAGCGGTTATAAATTTCCATATAATGAGAATCTCAGTTGTGTGGACGCCAGAGGCTGCAGATCATTCTGCATAGGGGTATACACCTTTGTTCACCAGCTTAACTTCATTTTAAAACTTAATCTTCTTCATGAGAATTCCTAAATCCTAGACAGTTGCTCAGTTAGCTGCTTTCCACAGTAGATGGTGATAGTCTGTTGAGGACAGGTACCCTGGGGGCTGTCTTGGTACCACCTGCAGGAGCCCCTCCCATATTCCCCTGGCTCTTAGTTCATGATTGAGTGTGGGAGAACATGGAATGCATCAAGGCAGATGAAAATGCTGTAAACAGCTGTTTTGCTGGTTTGATGAATGTTTAATGTGCACTCCTGGTATGGGATGTGAAGTCATCTAAGTGCATAACTTCCATAGGCTCGTAAGCGATACCCATGCTTCATGGAGATCTTTAAATTTTAACTTTTGTAAGCACTGGTGTTACATGTAATGGGTAATTGTTTATAGCACTTGAAACATATTCTCACTAACTATTGTTCAGCAAAGACTGGTGTATTGATATATTTACAGAGGAATAAGGAAGAACACAGTAAACATTTTCTGTTTGAGATTCTAGTCTGGAGCCTTTAGAAACAAGTTCAGGAACTAAAATTTACTGTTAGGAGATTGCATGGCACTACTTTCAAGTCATCGTGGCTTAAGGCATGGCCCAGTACCTTGCTAAAGTGTACTGCAAACCTTCTGTCCTTTACCCCAAGCGGCAACCATTGAAAACTAATGAACAGTTTTAATGCCATCATACAAACAAGGATTCTGAGGCTTAGACTGACCAGCAGTGGAGATGCTTGCCTTGAGTTAATTAATGAAGGTACAGTTGTGCTATTAGCTTTTAGCATTTATTCAGTGTCTACTAGATTCCTGGCTCTTCTCTATGGAGCATCAAGTTTGATGTATCCCAGAATAATCCATGAGGAAAGCATTGCTGATATTCCCACAAGGCAAATGAAGTAAAGTCTTTAATTAGTTTATGTCCCGGACTTGGATGGACTATTAGGTTGTATATATTCCATCCATTTTGTGAATCGTCTATTATTTTACTCTATTTATTTTGATTTTTTGAGATCACTCTTACTCTGTAGCCAAGGCTGGCCTCACATGTACAGTCATCCTGACGCAACCCCCCAAATACAGTTATTACATGTGTGCAACACCATCCCTGACTCTACACTAATTCTCCTTTTAGTGTTAACTGACTATTTAGTTAATTTTTTAATTCTCACAATAACATGACTAGATTATGTTCTTACGGTGAGGATTCAAGCGAGACAGTTAAGGCACTTGTCCTGAGTCTTATGTGGTAGAGTAGGGTGTGAACGTGGTCCTCTGGCTCTGGTGCCACCCTGATGAAAGGCTCCTTCCTGCTCACAGCCTCTGTGTCTTCCCACCTCTTATCAAGGAACCCACTGAAGGGCTGGCTTGCTGTCAGCAGTGAGCTGCTCTGCCCACCAGGAGACTGTTGGTATCGTTAGCACCCTGGTATTCTGCTTGTTTGATTTTGTGGCTTCAGATCTGCTGTTCAGGTCTTTTCAGATCTTTGGGAAATGTGAGTCACTTGGAAGGTCGTTGTGACGTTCTATAAAGTCAAGATTAGCTGCTTGGGGTGGCTCATGAATGAGGACAAGGAGAAAGGAAGACCTTGTATTGAAATGTGGGTGCCTCAGAGGATGTCTGTTGTTTTTCTCCCCCGCTCTCCTTTTTCCTTCTCTTTTTTGAAGGTGACCCAGCCAAATACATTTTATTACATGACTGTTCTGTGCCAAGCACCTTGCTAAGTGTGTTGCATGTTCTCATTTACCCTGGCGGCAACCATTAAGGAACTGACAGCTTTTATGCCTGTTACAGATCAAAACACCGAGGCGTAGGCTGGCCAGGGTGGGATGGGTTTGTGTATGCATGTCGGCGTTGATGTGTTCATGTATGTATGTGTGCATAGAGAGGGCAGGGGATGATGCCAGTTGTCTTCCTTGATCTCCACTTATCTTTTTAGTTAGTTTATTCATTTCATGTGTATGGGTGTTTTGCCTGCATGAATATCTGTACCACATGCAATACCTGGTGCCCACAAAGGTACTGGGACTGGAGTCCCAGACAGTGGTGACCTGCCTCGAGGGTGTTGGGAGTTAAATTCTGTTCTCTGGAAGAGTAGCCAGTGCTCTTAACCACTGAGCCATCCTTCCAACCTGCCATTTATTCTTTGAAACAGAGTCTCTCACTGAACCAGAGTGCTGGTTCAGGTGGATTGGCTGGACAGCTATCCCCAGGGATCCTCTTGCTGCAGCCTCTTCTCTGCTGGGATTGCAAACTGGGCATGGTGGTGCACGCCTTTCATCTCAGACCTTTGGAGGCAGTGAGGTGGACTGAGTGTGAGGTCAGCCTGGTCTATAGAGTGAGTTCTAGGACAGCCAGGGATACTTTGAGAGATCGTGTCTAAACAAACCAACAAAGTGAATACCACCATGCCTGGCTTTTTAGATTGGTGCTATAAGTCCAAGCTCAGGGCCTTGTGCTCTCAGGGCAGCCACTTTACCAACTGAACCGTCTCCTCAGCCCCTGCAGATGTGTTTCAATTCACATCTGTGCAGCCGTGAATGCAGTCCATGTTGCTCTCAGCGTGACAGCCTCAGGCTCAGCTTCTCTGAGATCTGCCTTCTAGCTTGGCCTTAATGGCTGCTGTTTGCTTTGATTTTGTTTTGTTTATTATTAAAAGAAATCTCATTGTTTCATTTTAGTGTCTCAATTGGCTGCAGCTCTGTTTCCAGCGGAGCCTTAGAGATGGAATACATTACAATGGGGATAACCATTTCCCCGTGCCATCTCTCATTTGAGCTAATCAGAGAATACACGCTTATATATTGGCAAAATCCTAGGTACCCAGATGAGGAGGCTTCATTGTTTCACTGAATAAAAGTAGTTTATCCATCCTTTATTGCAAGTGCTTATTGAGAACCACACAGCTGTATGGTCTCAGTCATTACCGGGCGAGATGAGAGATACAGCAGCAGTTTATTAGGTCAAGGGAGGCCCATGTATCCGTCTAATAAATATTTATGAAGTGCTTGTCCCATGCTGGGCACAGTTATAGGCACTGGAAACACAGGGGTGAACAGAGCACATCAGGTTCTTGATGTATTGAAGAAACATAAGTAGTGTTTGGAAATTCTAGAATAGACTTCTCATTATCTTCACCTTTGCTTCATCTTGGATTATTGTCTTTCCTAAAGTCAATGATGACTGACTGTCTTGTGAACAACTAAAACTATTAGTGACAAATGAAGACCCTTTGATTGTAGAACATGCATGCTAAGCATGAATGTTTCTTGCCTGCTGTTGTTTGATGGATTCAGGGCCGTCTTGTCAAGCGTCAACCCTCAGCTAGTGAAAACGATGACCGAAGCCTTATGTTTCAGCTAGTACAACAGCCATGTTTTGAGTAAGCGAGTTGACTTGGTGCTGGTTTATGGCGTTGGTGCACAGAGGGGAAAACCCAGAGCGTTGAATGGCTCCTCCGCCATACCCAATCCAGCTCCCGGGCACTCGGGCACTGCTGCCTCCTGAGGCCTTGGAATTTCTTGGACATCAGCTTCCCAGAGAAGTTCATTTTGCTTATATCATTTTTGAATATGCGTTGAAGAGAGGCTTAAGCCTGGCTGTTGCCTCGTTGAGAGCTGGTGAAAGTGTGGTTGAGGGCAATAATGGGAGCTAAGCAGTGATATGGGCAGGTGGGAGGCTTTGATCCAGCACTGGCTTCTCGGGACAGATCAGGAGAAAGTCCCTTGTCCTTCGGAACATGGGAGCATTGGTAATAAACTTGCTGGTCAGTAGCTATTTCAGTTATTTTTCCACACTTATTGAATGATATGTGTACAAGTAACTATTATAAATTGAAACTAAAGCAACCAACCTTTTTATTTAAGTTACCTTAAAAAAAAAAAAAGAAAGAAAAGAAAAACTTAAGTTTCCCTGAAAACTTTTTTCCTTTTTTGATTTTGGTTTTTTTTTTTTTTTTTTTTTTTTTTTTTTTTGAGACAGGTTTTGCTACATGGCCCAAGTATATCTCAAAATGGCTTTTCTTCTGTCCTAGCTTCCCAAAGGCCAGGATTATAAATGTGTGTTACCCATGTCCAGTGGGAAATGAGATGCTTTTGTTGACCTTTTATTATTTCTAAGAAAAACACAATGCTTGATGGTTTTGTCTTAAGAATCACTGTAATGTGGCCAGTTATTCTAAAGGGCTCCCATTAATGGACATGACCATTTTAGATGTCAATTCTCCTTGAAGGAACTAAAGCAACTCAGAGAACTAAACCATAAAATCCCAAACAGAATCTGCAATAAATTCGTCTGTTACATATCCCATCCACCTCAGAATACATAAGGATGGCTCAGACCACACAAAGCCTTTCTGCTTGTCTGTGCCAGTAAAACAGACAAAAAACTGATTTTTGGGATGCCTTCCAAAACAAAGCAGGTAAAATTTATTTCAAATAAAAGTGGGTTAAAGAAATAAAGAGGGGATGTAGAGGTCACAAGAGATTTAAAAGCACATTGTTTTATTAATGAACGGAGTTCATGTGGAAGGTGATTCTGGCAAACACATTGTAAAACAGAAGAAAATTATGTAATTGAGAGAATATCTCAATAATGGATTTTTAGGTCTTGAAAATTTATATCTTTAAAAATATTTCATGTATCTTGGCTTTTATTAGTAATAATGAAAAAGAATAGATTAAAGGGGCTTAAAGACAATTACCAAGTTTGAAATGCTGGATAAGTCCACGTGAGGCTTTAGCTGCTTCCTCAGCCGTGGTTCTGATGGAAGTAGGGGACCTGTGAAGAGATGTGTTACAGTTGGAGCATCCCTGATCTGCTAGCCCCAGATCTGCGATATTCCAAAACTGGAACATTTGCAGGACTTACGCAGTACTGTAAATGGAAAATGCCATCCCATGAAACTTTATGTCCCAAATGAATAAATATAACACATGGAAATTATCTTTGGGCTATATGTAAGGTATAGCTGGCATGTAAATGAATCTTGAGTTTAGAATTAAGTTTGGTCCCTGAGGTGCCTTAATTACACTGCAAATATTCTAGAACCTCCCAAACCCCACAATCTGAAATGTTTGTGTCCCAAGTGTTTCCATAAGAAATGCTTTATTTGTCAGGGACTGCCTCATGTGACTGTGAAGGTGATGATGCCGTTAATGAAAATCTGGAAACAAAATGGCTCCCGTAGGTGATGCCCGAGAGTCAGCTGTGGAAGGTCCCATCCCAAGAGCTCAAGGTCCCACTCTTGCTCAGCAGACAAAGGGAAGATTCGTTGTCACTCCCCTTTCTGTTCTGCCTTGGCCCTTAGGCTGATTGGATGATGTTCAACTACATGGAGGTGAGCCGTTATTTCCCTCAGTTGATTGATTCCATTGCTCATCTCATGGAGCAGCACTACACAGCTGCCTTAGAAATACTGGTTAGCCTGATTGACGCCTGGAATTCTTCCTCATCATGATGGACAGTGATTGTTTTGCATTTTCATTGCCTGCTTCCTCTCCTTCCCCACCAGCTGTGGGCGGTCAGACCGTGATGTGCTGGTGTTCACTCACTGGCTACTGCAGTGGGCAGGGTAGGATGGGAAGTTGTTAGGTAACAACTAACTGCACTCATCTTCTGGGGATCCTGATTTTGTACTTTCTGTATTATGTTGGTGGGAAATCATATGTGAGTGAGATTTCCTGGGGTGTGCTGGCTACTCTGGGCAGCCTCGTTACCTCTTAGCTTTCTAACACTTTTGTTTGATGTGGTATTTTTTGATTGCCTGTGAACATTTGCTGGTGTGCTGTTTCCTGCGTGTCGAACGTTTCTGGTAGGGTTTTCCTTAACTGTGCTTTTTATTTGCCGTGTTGCTCATGGATGTTGTCCCCTTTTATACTACTCACTTCAGTGTGTTTTCTGTAGCTCCTAAGAGTGTCTTGGTAGGTCTTTTTGATGGTGCTGAGTATGGATCCCAGGCCTTTAAGCTTGCTAGGCAGGCTTGAGCCTACAGTATTGAACCACACCCCCATTCTCAATAGTTATATCTTTAGCTCTAAGCATCTTAATGTTTCATTTGTGATGAGTATCAGAATTATACATATTGACCAGTCTTCATTTGCGTGATTGTCTCAAATTGACAAAAGACATCTTTCTGTATTTTATATGATTGAGTTTCTGGTGGTAGGGAGTCATTTTCTCTCTCATTTATGTCAGAACACAGAGAATTAAATGATAAGCGGCATGTGATGAATTACAGAGGTAGTGGGGGAAGCTGGGACGACCTCCGGGGTATAAGAAAGAGGCGAAAAGGAGGAGCAAAGGACGCGAAGATGAAAGCCATGGAGATCTGCGAGGAATGAGGTGTGAGGGAAATGCCGAGTAGCAAATGGGAACGAGGATAAGGCTAGTGTTGGCAGTGATGGAGAACATTCTCCCAGGAAATGTATGCGGCTTCCCTAGCGTTGCATCACAGCATTGAAACACCTTTGTGAGGTACCGACTGCTCTTTCCTGCACTGTGCAGAGGCGTGCTCGGAGCCTTGCACGAGCATAGTCCTTCAGGAATATCACCTAGTAATCGAAAGACACCATAGTTACCTATTTGCTTCTTCATCTACCAGGGGTCGGGTAACTGTACACCAGGCAGGTTTAGTAAGCTGCCTAGGTAGCTGCATTTTATTTTGTTTTATTTTTATGTGTCGGTGTATGTGTGCATGCATACAGCTGTGTGTGTGCCATGGTGCGTGTGTGGATGTCAGAGGACAGCTTTTGAGTCTGTTCTTTTCTTCCACTTTGGTATGTGCCCTGGGAATTAAACTCAAGTAGCCATGTGCGGCAAGTGCCTCTGCCCACCGAGCCATCTTGTGTGCCCAGTAGGTGCAGTTTAGTTAATAGCAGAGCTGAGAAGAGAGTCCAGCCAGGGAGCATTAGGACTTTGTTCAGTGAATTTATTTTCATGATAGCTTCTCCACAGCTACCTCCTTGTCTCTCTCCTTGCTGCTGTTTCTTTGACTTCTGTACCTTTTATAACAGTTGTTCACTTTCTCTCTTTCTACCTTTGTTTCTATACTGGAAGTAAGGGTTGGATTTTGCATTATAGTTGAAAAAGGTGAAAGTCGGTTTGGAATAATTCTTGCCTACTGAGAATATTAGCCTGGTGTTCAGAGAATTTTTCTTGTTCATGACTCCAGATCAAAATCTTCCATTAATGAGGACCAACCCTTAACACATGGCGCTGTCCCTCATAGATGGCCTCAGCAGAAGGTGGAGAACATAGACCTTGTAGGAAAGAGAGAAGAGCCCTGTCCATTGACACAGGTCGCCTTCCTGTTTGTAAAGACAAGTACATGGAAAAACCAACCAGGCACTTGAAGGAAAGGAGCTATGGACTTGAGAGAGTTATATTAGGGACGATTCTCAGAGCCTGGATACTAACTTGCCAATTTAAGCTAGGAGGAATTTTCCATCATGAAGCTATTTTTACATGGCCACCAATAGATTATTTTTGGTGCTGAAATAGCTGTTGGTCCTTCATGTGATGACCTTCACCCTTTCAGTCACACGTCTTTCTCTTCTGGCCACACATAATGGTGAAGCAGTTCTTATCAGTGTCTTCATGTAGTTCCCTAAAAAGAAGAGGCCAGGGTGAGGATGTGTGCTTTGGGACAGAGTCTTACATAGTTGAGAGTGTGTGAGATTGTGTTTCCTGGCCTCCAGTTCTTTAGTGGGAAAGGGCCATACAGCATGGGTGTCCATTATCTGTGACTGTTGAGGGTCAGCATCCTTCCTCTGATGGGTATAATTGCCACAGATGAAATATCCCCCATTTTCTCTCTTCTTTTAGATGCATTTGACACCCCAAAGTTTGGTTGCATTTGAGGGTGGATGGGGCTATAGAAACTGAAACAGTTGTACAAGGGTTTTTTTTCCCTCGGTGAAATTACATATCCCTATGCATAAATTCAAGATGAGTTTGTGGTAGGCTTTTTGGTATACAGAATTTGTGTATTTAAAGTGAACTCAGTTTTGCTTGGCAGATATAGTGGGAAACTTACTGTAGTCATTCATTTTATGTTGTAGACTATTAAGGTAAAAATGTAAAAAAATGGCTCTTTTTCACAGAGGTAAAATATACACTGATTGAGAAAGCAAATAGAAGTTGGTAAAGTAAGACTAAGACAATAGAAGAATGCTTCATTTCTTAGAAAGTCTGCCTGGCAAGTATAGAGATGATGATTAGTAATGGTGTATTAATGGTAGAGGGTTTGATTGGAGACTGAATAATTTCACCAGCCAGACTTAACTGCTCTTGTTGAGTTAGTTGGTAGGTTGTAAAGGGCTCACTTTGCAAGCCTGAGAGCCAGAGTTTGATCCCCAGAACCCATGTAAAAAAGTTGGGCAGCTGGATGTGGTTGTGTGTACCTGTAATCCCAGTGCTTTGGAGGTGGAGACAGGCACATCCCTGGGGCTCACTAGTTGGCAGCCTAGCATAATCTACAAGTTCTGTGCCCTGTGAGAGACACAATCTTAGAAGACAAGGTGGATGGCAACTGGGGAATTCCACTCTAACTGTAATTGTGTGAAAAATGACTAAAATTTTCAGCAAAGGTGACTTCCTTTGCAGTGGGAAAAAAACTGTAGCTGTGGGTTGAGTCCACTGTGAAGATTTTCAGTCTTAGTGGAATGTTTTAGTGAGATTATAATTTTTTCACAAGAATATTGTGAATGGAGTAAGCTACAACTTACCCATTTGCCTGTTGGGTAGACAGCCATTCCAGGGTCACGTTCAAAGCTCTTAGATACCACCATAAGTGTTGTGACTTAGCTTGGTGTGGCCCAGAATCTACCTCCCTGCCCTGGAGCCTGTGCTGAGGGTTTGAGAGGGTCAGGATATTATGATATACCATGTAGATGCCCCTGGGTTCATATCAGCTAGAGAAACAGTTCTGGGTTATTAGTCAGAACGTCCTCTGGTTTATTTTAAAGTGAAGTGAGCTAAATGTTTCACACCTGAGGCTGTCCGTACTGAACACAGTAGTGCAGATGGGTAGAGGAACTTTTCACCCACAAGATGACCTTGCCTGTTGTTATCCACAGAGGTGAGAAGGGTGCAGTAAGAGAAAAGTAACAATGTAATGTCCATACTGATCATTTAGGTTTTCAAAGAACATTCGTACCCCGCATAACTGTAAAGAAATACTGAAGTTGTTGTTATGAGGTTTGAAGTATGGTCCAGACAACAACATGGCCGAAATATACTTCATAAAATTGGAGTAAGACTGATACTTGATCTGTTTAGTTACTAATTCCATAATCTTATTTTGTTTGTTTGTTTTTTGTTTTTTGTTTTGTGTAGCTCTGGCTGTCCTGGAACTCACTCTGTAGACCAGGCTGACCTTGAACTCAGAGATCTGCCTGCCTGTCTCTGCTTCTCAGCTTCCCGAGTGCTGGGATTAAAAGCGTGCACCACTACTGCCTGGCTCCATAATTTTATTAATAGATTAAAATGAGTAGAAAGACTTTTATGTCATTGAAATCATGCATGTAAATTCCTCTGTGTGTGTGTGTGTGTGTGTGTGTGTGTGTGTGTGAGAGAGAGAGAGAGAGAGAGAGAGAGAGAGAGAGAGAGAGAGAGAGAGAGAGGGAGAAGAAAGATCTCGGCTGTTGTTATCATTAGTACCTGCATGATTCAGAACAGATTAAATAAACACATCAAATTAAGCTTGTGTCAAGTTGGAATGTAGACAGGAAAACCTTCTTCCTTCATTCTCAGAGAGGTAGTGAGTATCTGCTGTGAACTTTTACCCTCTCTGTCAGCCTCCCATCTTTCCAGGGAGCACTACATGTAGTGAATATCAATGTAAGTACCCGGACTTAGTGAGCACAAGGGACCAGCCTGTAGTGACACTGAGTAGACTTGACACAGAGTGACATGGAGGCTGGTGCTGATAGATGGGGTCAGTGGACATCACTGGGTAATGTGTTTTTCCCTTCTCCTGACCCTCCCACCCCGGCTTGTTAGCCGCATCTTCTAGAACTTCAGTGTCTACACTATTTCTTCCTCTTTCCTTTTGTTGACTGCTGATTTGCTAACAGGGTAGGGATGGCTTGGCATTTCACCTGAGTGCTTGTGATGGCTGGAGTTCAGACTGGTTTTGTTGAGGTTGACTATCTTGTGGATGCTTGAGTGGCCTTCTTTTCTATACCTGGTATGATCTGTGGTATCAGAGTCTATATGACAAGTTCTATAAACATAACAGGTTCTAAACTTCAAAGCTGTTCTTATGGTGCCAGTTCCTAGCCTAACCTGAAGTCCTGATTTATATAGTGGTTTCTGTGATTCAGCTCTCCTTCCTGACATGGGTGTGTCTCACCTTTGCCTGATTCTGCTTTGAGCCTAAGTCTTGAACATCCTCAGGCAACTAGATTGTATTGGGGTGAGCCTGGGATTTAATTTCACTCACTCCTTACTAATCCCATGGGTCATGTGTTGTCTGCCCAGGGAGCAAGCTGTGAGGGCAAGCTTCAGTCTGTACCTTTATTGTGTTTTCTAAAGTCATATTAGCTTGACGGGAGAGCTTTTCCAGCCCGGGTTTCAATTCAGACTTCATCCCACAGAGGACACAGGAAGTATGGCAATTGGTTTTTCATTTCTCTGACAAAAATACTTTGTAGAAACAACCTAAGCTGAAAAATATTGGTGCGTGTGGCTTATGATTTCAGAGAGCTCATTTCACAGTTTTATGGCTCATGGTGGCAAGAAGTAGTGTCACCCTGTAGTGGACAGGAGTCAGAGGCAGAGACTGTAGCAAGTGAGTGGGAAGTTCAGCTCCCAGGGTGGCTTCAGTGACCCTCCGAAAGTTCTACCACCTGCCAAAGTAGTGCCATCTGGTGGGGACACACACAATCCTAGTGGGCCATCTCACATTCAATCTATGACAATGAGTGAGAACACTCATGCTGGTTTAAGTTTCTGTTTTGGAGAGCTGTTTGTTTTTGCTGTTTTTGGGAAATATTAGGTCAGAATCATAGTTTGGAGGTTTCATTTCTATGATTTGTAGTTTGGGAGATGGTTTTCTAGCTCCAGTTTCCCAGCCACCTGAGTACGTGTTGACCTAATTCGGCTCCGTCTTCCCCCTTGTTTACCTCCATAACAAGTAGCATTCATTTCACAGTGAGGCAAGGAGGTTGGGACACAGTGTTCCGGTTTCTAGGTCCCATCTAACTGCTGAAGATGTGTCCTATGACATTCTTCACCAGCTTGTCAGTCCATGGTGATGTCTCCACCTGCAGTGGTACGTGACCGTCGGCCTCCCCGTTCTAAGCTTCATTAGATTGTGTTTGAGGAAAGATGCCTCATAGTAATGTCAGGTAGGTAAAATACAAAGATCTTGTAACTGGGATATAAGTCATGACAACTGACGAGAACCTGCTATAGCCAAGTTTGAGATCTAGGACGTAATGAATAGAGCCCATGTATTGTTCAATGTAGAACCCTGTAAAATAAATATGATAAGGCATAATAACATAGTATGTCACTTCATGTGCACCGCTTGACAGATTCGATGTTTTGGCAAATTTTTTCTTTTAAACATTAAGGTGGATTTTCCTTACTACTTTGAGTTGGTGGATTCTGGATGGAGCTCAATCATCTATTGCTGACTCATGCTTCAAATGCATCAGCTTTTGTTTCTGTTTCTGTTGAGCAACTGCTGTGCTTTGTTTTGTGTGTTTTATTTTTACTTGTCTTTGTTTTTATTGTGATATTTTGTCTCACACCACATGGTTTCTGTATTCCAAGTTTGCCTATTGACATAGAATAATGGTCAGATTTTAAAGGTTTAACATTTAAGATGTGCTTTCCCATAAGCACTTAGACCTGTCTGACTGCATGGGGACTACTTGGTATGTGTGAATGCATCTGACCATCCGTTCACAGAGCAACACATGTGTTTACAATCACCATGTGTCATGTGTGGATTCCAGCACTTGGCAATATGCAAAGAGTGAAGTTCAAAGCCCTCTCTACTTCCTAGACTAAAGCAAGGTAGATGAAGTCTTTCCTGTGCATGACATGACCCCTTCATTTGCACAGTACTGGCTTATGGCTGACAGTGAAGAATGAGGGTAGGGTCATGGATTTACCACAGAAACTTGCCATGCATCATTGGGCACTTCCTGAATCTTCTTGAGCAGGTTCTGTGGGGACCAGAGTATGAAAAGACTATGCTTGGCTGGGGTGGGATGCATTGGAACAGCTTCAGTTAGGATGGACTTGGAATTGAGCCAGCTGGAGTGAGCTGGCCAAAGAACTCCCGAGGATAGGGTGACAAGTCTTGCCTGCAGTGACAGCAGCTGGTGTGAAGAAACAGTGGCCAGGATTATGAGTGAAGAGGGGCATTGGGGTTCTCATTTCCCTGATGGAGCTGTGTATGTGGGTAGCATCTTTTACAGTTCCGTTTTTTCTTCTTTGACCAGGGATATGAGACAGTGATGTTTGTGACCAGCCCCTTTAGAGATGAGGTCAAACCCAGACTGGGATGTCTCCACTGTGTTCAGCATGGGCTTTGTCTGCCTCTGCTAACCTCGTGCCCAGACATATGCCTTAGCACTTGGCTTGTGATTTGAAAGGAGGTATTCAGTATTTGTTGAGACTCTTGCATCCCAACCAAAGAGAAGTAAATGTCTCATAGTGTCCCACGTAAAACACGGAGCATTAAATAATACTGAGAGAGCCTCATGGAGCCTTCCACAAATAGTACATTAATGTCAAGGAAGTGTTAGGGAATTCCCAGAGAGCACTGTAGTTCAATAATGGCTGTTATTTATCACAAACGTGCACTCTGTTTGCTCACATTGGGTAATGAATGACCTTTCTGTTTCCGCAGCCAGGGCCAGGCGGGCCTCTGTTGATGGTGGGTGCAGGCTGGGGGCCGTTTATCATGCATCACTTAGCCCAATCACTGCCTAAAAAGATGCCACCTGGGAAATAGGAAAGGCTCAGGCCAAAAGAAAACTCTCCTGGGTTAACTGCTCCAATAGCAAATGCTGCCCCACCTTCCTTCTTCACTTTCTTTCATTCTGTCTTCTTTTTCTGTCTCTCTTAGCCTCCTTCTCCCCCCCCTCCACTCCCCGATCTATTAAGATTTGGTTAGAATCACTTGACATTATTGTCAGCAAAAGCCAATGACTCCTCAAGAATGTTTCCAGTGCTGACTTTCTTGTAGGGCTTCGTCCTGGTGCCGCTGCTGTACAGAACAGCTTCTGGCCCCCTTTTCTTTCCTTAATATATTCTTATCATTCATGCATGCACACAGTTAAGTGTGTGTGTGTGTGTGTGTGTGTGTGTGTGTGTACGTGTACACCTATGTGTGTGTGTGTAGGCCAGAGGCTAATGTCATTACTCTTGACCATGTACTTTTAAAAGACTAATTTTAAAATTTGTGTGTGTGCCCGTGCCCAAGTATATGTATGTACACCATGTGTGTGTACATGGCCCAGGACCAGGGAAAGAAACACAGCCTGTGTTTGGGACCTGAGCCAGAGAAGTGAACACTTTATCCCCAAACCCAGAACCCAGGAAATATGCCCTGACTCTGAAACTAGTACCAAAATAACACTCTTGGCCCCTAGAATCAGAGTCAGTGAAAGAAATGTGCCCTGGCCTTAGAGGTAGTGTCAAAAAGGCAAGAAAGGCCAGTGAAAGAAACACAGTTTGGCCCTGAAATCAGGGCCATCTCTGCCCCTTGCTCACAAAACTGGCCAATCCCTGGGCAGAAAATAAACTAACCAATCACAGTTGACTCCACCCCCTAGACATCCTATATAAACCGCCCTGCCCAGTCAGTTGTGAGCTGTTCTCTCCACCCTGGTAGAGGCAGCTATTCTCCTGGACTCCTCCTTCCCAAATAAACCTCTTTCTCAAAAGAGTATTGGGTGAAGACCTTCATTGGCAGCTGAACAGAAGAACTT
>CABHPH010150685.1:0-11491 GCA_902168325.1 Peromyscus nudipes
CCATACACACACACCCCACCCTCCCACAAATGATCACATCTTATCCCGCGAGCCTGGATCACCTCCAACACGTTCCTGTGGAGACCAAGATGAGGGATCATCATACCAGAGGGGCACCTGCTCTGGGCGGAGCCTCCCGTACAGAGAATGTCTCAACCATGAGGAGGGGACAATGTCTGAGTTCCCCTGGCAGCCTGCTCCCCTCAGCCTCCCCTGCAGCGCCTGCCTCTCAACACCTCCCAGCCGCAGAGGAGGGGCTGTGTCCCTGCTGCTGGAGTTAATTACAGTAATTATACCTGCTCCTTCTTCGGCTCTGGTTCCCTTTGTTCTCAGTTTCCTGCCCGCTCATTTGCAAATCTAATCGCTCTGTGGATTGATTTTGTTGGTTTTTTTTTTTAATAGAGAACGGGATAGAGAGACAAAGATAGGAGGCAAAAAAATGTGGGTGAGAAAAGACAGGCTTGGAAGCAGGCTGGAAGGGAGGACAGAGGAGACAACCCATGGGGAATGGTGGGAAAGATGTAGATGGGAGCCTGGAAGACTCAGGTGGCAGTGCACACAGAACACCGCCCTCTGCCACCAGCCAAGGCCTGGGAAGTGGAACTATATGGACAGCACAGTCCCCACGGCCCTCTGACCTTCCACTTAGTTTCTCCCAGCACCAAGTGAGGGATGGGGTTAAGGACATATCCCCAAAACATGGCTCTTAAGAAAATAACCAGTGGCTGAGGAGTCATTGTACATCACGCAGGACGTCCTGGGCCCTGTCTCCAGAATGAGAGAGGCCATTATACAAAAAAGAAAACAGATAGATAGAATCTGCTCGCTTGCTTTCCCCCTAAAGCTGACCAGGAATCTTGCAGACCTCCCACCCCCCCAAAAAAAGGGTCCTCATTCTAAAGGGGGCTCTCCTGGGCCTAGAGGAAAAGAGCATCCTTATCCTTTATATCCTGACAAGAGAAGCAGCTGGACAGACCGCCTCAGTCCCCTCTCCTGTGATCACCACCCCATCCTACCCTTTCTTCCTTGGATCACACTTCCTCTGGCTATTCACGAAAGCATGGTTTTCTTAGTTGCTTTAGCATTTCTGAACGCTCCTGTGTTGTGTAAAGCATCCATCAAATAAGCACATGACCTTTTCCCCTGTTCATCTCTCCTTTGTTACAGGTACCTCAGTGTGGTACCTCAGTGAGGAATTTGACACTAGCCTGAATCAAGCCTCAGGAAACTGGAAAGATCATACCCCCACCCCAAACAATACTGGTAGGTACCCTGCTCCCTTGATCTCTCCAGGAATTTGTGAGACTTTGACTTACCCAGAATGCCTGACAGATACTCAGGGGAGTGAAAAGTGAGGTAGAGATTTGAGCATAGAGCAAGAAGGGAGCAGCTATTTGTTTGAGACATGAGCCATGGGTCTCTCATCTCCCACTCAATCCCATCTTAGAGACTCTTGAAAACCACCTGGTCTGGGACTTCACAAACATGCTCTAAAACACTCTGAGATTTCCTGAAGAACCCCCATAGAAGGAAGACAGGTGTGATGATACTCACCTTGAGTCCTAGCACTTTTGGTGGGGGGCAGGCAGAGGCAGGTGGATCCCTGTGAGTCCAAGGCCATCCTATTTTACATACCAAGTTCCTGGACTGTATAGTAACACTGAGACTCCATCTCAAAAAAAAAAAAAAAAAAACAGAAATGGGGCCTTCCTGGTGGAGGAGATGGGGAGAAACCAAAGAGCATTCTACACACACACACACACACACACACACACACACACACACACACACACACATGCCAAGATCCCACCAACGGTCTTTCTTTTTAAAAACAACACAACTCTTAAAAGAAATGGAACAGCCCCTCTAGGAAAGATTAGGAAACAACTGATCCACTCCAAATCTGTCAGAGGAAACTGAGGCTCAAACAGGTCCGATAGTCTGGTGTCCCATACCACACAGCATGCAGATCACAGGCCTCTGGACTCCCAGGTGAGGGAGAGCTCCATTACCCTGCTGCTGGTCAGGGTGCCAGAGGGCACCAAGAGAGAGCCAAAGATTCCGGTTCTTCCTGCGTCCTGAGGAAAGGAGGACAGCATGACTGACGGCAACATCTTCCCAGAAGCCCTCGGTGGACTCCTCAGCCCTCCAGATGAGGAGACGGTGTGACAGTTTCCAGAACTGGCTGCTACTCCACCCCCATATGGTGCTTCTAGCACCTGGCCACCGCCATGACTCCCACCCCATTAAGAGGCAGAACTATTTTTTGAAACATGAAAGGACTATGTGGCTGGCACCGGGAGTAAGTACGGCAAGCATGTTGGTCCTGGCTGTTGACAACTCAGCTATTACTCAGGTGCTCTCCCCTGCACAGCCAATTAATTCACAAGAAAAGGTCAGAGTTCAGGACAGTTTGGAAGCAGAGGTAGGAAATGGGAGTGGGTGTCACCATCAGCCTACAAATCAACTCTTCCAGATGACAATTCCCCCACACAGCACTCAGCCAATGTTTACTGGGTACCTACCATGAGTCAGAGTCAGAACAGGGTCTCCGCCCCAGAGGAGCACAGTATAATTGGGGAGGCAGACACATCTAGATTCAGAGGTAATTAGCATGTAATAAGTTAAGTTGATGTTAAAAATAAAGGTTTGGGGAGTGCTTTGGAAACAAGGGTATCAGCATCAAATGTTGAGTGTCCTGGAATGGAAAAGGTGAAAGATGTCCCAGCTCATGGTTTTAAGTTCTCGGAATCCAAATCCTATGGTCCAAGTTCAATCCTGAGAATAAAAAGACCTTCATACGCCCTTGCTTAGAAACAATCAAGGGTTTAAAAAATGTCTTTGACTCTTTTTGGTGGAAGGGGCAGTGAATTAGGGTCTTACTCTGTACCCCTCAGACTCATGGTAATCCTCCTGCCGAGTGTTCAAACTACAGCTGTAGTATTGTTATCTGGAAATACTCTCACAGACAGAGATAGCCAAAAAAAATAATGTTTAATTAAATATTTGAGCACTCCATGGCCTGGTGACATCAAAAAATTAACCATCGTGGAATCTCAGGAATCGAGTCAACTCCTGACCAAAAAAAATCATCCACTAGCTTCAATTTTTAACTTCTTATTCCTGTGAGGATCCCATCCCATGCTCCCACACATTCACTATCGCAGCACCCAGATAAGACACTCAAAAATGATTTGGGAAGTTTGTTATTAGGTAAGTTCAATGACCTGGCTACTCCCTGTTGTGTGGGGTATCACAGCTATGCAAGGTTGAGTTTGAACAGGGTTCTGAAGACACTGAATGTAGCCAGTGCTAGGTCCAGAGATGTGAAAAACAGTATGTTGCTAGAGGTTTACTTAATGATTTGGAAAAACAGTTTTGCATTTTTTTTCTCTCTTAAATGGCTTTATCATGTACATGATACAGAAGCCACAGAATCCAGCTTTTCTGTATTATCCAATCCTCGGCTTTTCATAAGCAGGAAATATCCATTTGTAATACATGACTGAAAATGTTATTCTTCTCAATACTATTAGGAAGCCTCTGTGACATACAAGTGAGCTGTACGTGTCACAGCAAAGGAGATCGAACCAACCTTCTCCTAAGAATGGTCTGGACGGATGCCACCCAGGAAAATAAGGGAAAGCCTCCACAGAAAAACAAATTTGAGGAAAGCTCAAATGTATTAAAAGAAAGGGGAGAGAAGAGGAACACAAGGAGGAGGAGTTTCTTCCCAGTGAGACTTCTTCTCTGAATCGCCATTGGGAAGACCTGGTGTGTAGAGCTATACACAGAATGCCTGCATATGAACACTTTCGCAGTGGAGTGCTTCTAGTGAACTCACTTGCCGTCTTATAGGATATGACTGTGTTCATTGTTGGTTGTGTCTACAGGGTCTACAGAGGAGGAAGAGCATATTTTTAACCCATTGATTCCTAAGGAGAAGCGTGCCAAGTTTCCACTCCCTCAGACATGTCACCCTTTCATTCTCTCACCCCTACTTGTGATGGTAGGCTTGGCTAGGTGATAGTACCCGAGTATCTAGCCAAACACTAACCTTGGTGATGCTGAGAATGTATTTTGTGGGTTAGTTAACATCCATGACCAAGTGACTGACTCTAAGTGAAACATTATCCTTGGTAGTATAGGTGATCTTTATCCATTCAGTAGAAAAACCATAAAGGCAAAAACCAACATTCCCCTAAGAACTTCTTCCTAGAATGTAGCAGCAGCTTCTATGTAGCATGAATCTTAAAAGTCTTAACGAGTTCTTATTTATAAAATCAAACTTGAGCCAGGTATTGGGGTGAACACTGGAAGGTCAGAGAGACAGAATAAGCCACAGCTATCTCACCTCACCGGATCCTCAGCTGGTCTTGTTTCCTCAGACTGGATGCCCCGAGCCCTCATCCAGAATGGGTCTCAGCTGAACTGCTGCTAGAAGCCTGAAGGCTTAACCAGCCACATGCTTCTCCAGGCCAAAGGCCTCTCCAGGGCAAATGCCTCTAGTTTCTGGTCCTCACGCCTTATATATCTTTCTGCTTTCTACCACCACTCCCTGGGATTAAAGGCGTGCTTTCTGGGATTAAAGGCATGGGTCACCATGTTTGGGTGTATCCTTGAACACATGAATTTCTGCCTCTGGAATGCTAGGATTAAAGGCGTATGCTACCACTGCCTATCCTCATGTTTAATATTGTGGCTATCCTGTTCTCTGACCCCAGATAAGTTTATTAGCATACACAATATTTTGGGGAACACAATACCCCCACACTTCTATCTGACAGTTTCCAAGCCTTCCAGCCTACCTAAAATTTTGAGGCTTGTTTAGCCAGAATATACAAGCATGTGTGGCTAGTCCTTGGAGATACAATAGGTAGAGATAAATAAATAAGTGGTGTGTGTGTGTGTGTGTGTGTGTGTGTGTGTGTGTGTGTGTGTGTGTATGGTCAGCCCTGATACCTGCAAGTTCTATATCCACATTTTATACCAGCAGCAAACCAAAATATTGAAAAGAAAATTCTATAAAAATTCTATATCAAAAAAATTAAAATTTTCACATTCTGAGAACCTTGTTTGAATCCAAATGTATGAAGTGATACACACACACACACACACACCACTTATTTATTTATCTCTATCTATTGTATCTCCAAGGACTAGCCACACATGCTTGTATATTCTGGCTAAGCAAGCCTCAAAATTTTAGGTAGGCTGGAAGGCTTGGAAACTGTCAGATAGAAGCTGCTGCTACATTCTAGGCCCAACCTGCTGCTCCCTCCCAACATTCCAGCCTCTCCCCATCATTCACTGTTTGAACATTGATCACCTTGCATCTTATTTGTGTTCTGTGCAGTTCAGGGATGGCATAGTTAAGATCCTGAACATGTACTTGACTGTTTTCCCTGCCATTAGTTCCTAAACAAGACAGGACAGGAAATATTTATGTAGCAATTATATCATAATAAGTATTATAAAATATTTAGAGATGACAAAATATACAGGCAGGTGTGTTAAGGGCTAGAGGTAAATACTCTTCCATTTTATATAAGGAACTTGAACAGCTGTGGATTTTTGTGTCTTAGAAAAATGTGTCTTCATTGTGTCCCACAGATACTCAGGAAATACTCTGTGTGTGTGTGTGTGTGTGTGTGTGTGTGTGTGTGTGTGTGTGTGTGTACACACCTATGAATGATGCAGCCACAGACAGCAATGTTGTCAGAAATACCTATACCCTACTGGCTCTGCTTCTCTAGAAGAGCCCTGACTAATGCTCCATTCAAGCAGATCAGGAAGTGGCATACAGGAATTCTCTGCTCAATCTATCCTAAAGTCGGAGACTTTGGCACACTTAGTATCTTAGAGGAGCTTATGGAGGAAGGAGCTCTTTGTGCAGTGATGTAGAATCTTGGCCCAAAACAAGAAGTGAGGAGGATTTTTTCAGGAATTATTGATTGCCTGGGGTGGAGTAAAGGAAGAATAAATCAATGATTTTTTTTTTTCGAGACAGGGTTTCTCTGTGTAGCTTTGGAGCCTGTCCTGAAACTCACTCTGTAGACCAGGCTGGCCTCAAACTCACAGAGATCTGACTGCCTCTGCCTCCCGAGTGCTGGGATAAAAGGCATGCGCCACCACCACCCAGCATAAATCAATGATTAAAGACGTATTTGGAGCCTTAGAAGAGAAAGGAGCTGTGCTCAGCTTCCTGTTCATGGCAGTTTGTCAACTCATGGCCCCAAAGGGCTTCTGTTGTATTCCTGGCCACTCATGAACAGTTTAGCGCTTCCAAATTTTTCCAAACTTCCTCTATCCTTTGAACCATACCAAGTATTTTTGTTCGCCAAAGTAAGCCAAAAACCAAACCCCACACCCCACTGAAGTAAATGCCTCAATGACAGAAGGTTCTCAAAACTGTGAAACTTTTCATGCCTTTTCAAAGTGTGGTGTGGCTTGAGACTCAAAACCTGGGTTGATAAAAATCTGCTAATTAGAAATGCTAACTTGAAAAATCAAATATGCAGAACTAGAACATTCCAAATATCATCTAAGGTGGGGCTGTTCTTGGTACTGTTCTTTGGACTGCTGTCAGTGACCTTGACAGTGAAGCATGGATTCCAGCACTCAATCTCAAGAGTAGAAAGATATATTTAGACAATACCATATGAGTCCACTGAACATGCTTACTCAATGCACTTGACTCGACTGCTATAGAAAAACAAATGAACCCAAACATCAGTGTTTCTAGCAGGGGGAAAAACCAGGGCGACACCTGTGTGCAACCACTGCTTTCTCCCGAGGCAACATTCAAAAGCCAAAAGTAAACTCTGAAAGAAAATCTCCAAAATTTCTGCCGCAAAAGAAGATAAATGTTAGCTAGGATCAATATGGTGAAACGCAAAATCAAATAAGCAAATCTAAACAGCACCTAAAGCCCTCTGTGAGGTCAGCGTCAGAAATGTCTGGAAAGGTGGAGCTCATGAGATAAGAGCAAATGTAGGGTAACCTTGCCCTCTGCATAACCATTCCAATCTGTTTTCAAATAAGTACCCACACCGCAAAGGTCATCCTTGTTCAACTCATTTACATAGGCAGATTTTAATGCACTCCAAAATCAGACCTGAGCCGTTTGTCTGAAAACCCTGAGCCGCTCTAGATCTTGTTATTTGAAACACGTCACAGTACTATTATTAAAATAATGTGGACTTCTGAGTAGAATCACTTCAATGTAGTATGAGCACGTAACTTCTTCTAGGACTTGATGAAATAAAGCATCAGCAGCAAAGAAGAGATAAAGCATTTTTGTGCCACAGAATTCCAAAATGGCAGCCAAGAAAAGAAATGGAACTTTCTAGCATGATCTAGAATAGCTCCTTGAGTCACTCTCAAGAAAACCTGCATGTAAGAAAGTAATTGAGTTTCTGGATTTCTGAGAATTCTCACAATGTCCAACAACTTAGAGAGACGACCTAAGACAATGAGTGGACATATCTAGAAGACACAATCCCTGAAAAGAAACCTCTCTGCCACTCCCAGGGGGCAGAAGCAAAAGGAGGCATCCATGCTTGCACATTTCCAGGGAGAAATGCAGGAGTAAGGTTATTAGCCCCATCTGACCACCTTAAATTCTAAGAAAACAACAGAACTAATTCCCTCCTGGGTTTTATCCTCTAGAACTTAATAAAAATATTTAAAAACCAATAGGTAAAAGATCATAAAACAATAAAGTAGAATGATAAGGAACTTAGCAGCAATAAAGGAACAAATTGTAGGTGAAAATTAACTTACTACAGCTCCAATAAGGAAATTAGAGACATCTGAATGAAATGCAATAGACCCAGATGAAAAATAGACAGGATAGGGAAAAGCCTGATGTAATCACAGTGAATGGGAACAAAATAAGACAGAAATTAAGGCAATTAGACATGGGATGATAGGCACAAAGGACCAAGATTTCCAAACATAAGGATAATTGGTTCCCCAAAGTTTAAAAAAAGGATCAAATATTCTGAAATATAATATAGAAAAATCCTTCACTAAAATGAAGGGAAAATCAAAGTGGTCCATCAAATAAACCATGAAGAACTATTCCATAATAGCAGACATGAGAATAGGTAGTCTAAGGAGAAAGAAATTAAAGGAATACAAACAGGAAGTCAAACTACTCCTATTTGTGGATGGTATTATACAGAAGAGACCCCAAAATTTCTACCAAAAACAATCTTTAGAAATGATCAACAATTTCAGCAAACTGGCTGAATCAACTTAGAAAAAGCAATAGTTTTCCTATACACTAATAAGAAATATGAGAGAGAGCTATCATGGACACACTCTCATCCACAACAGCCCCAATGAAAATAAAATATCTAGGAATAGACCTAACCAAAGAGATAAAGGATTTCTACAATGAGAACTTCAAATCTCTGGAGAAAGATATTGAGAAAGACACTAGAAAGTTGAAAGATAGCCCATGCATATAGATTGATAGAATTAATGTTGTGAAAATGACCATTCCACAAAAGCTATTTATAGATTCAATGCAATTCCAATCAAAATCCTCATCTCATCGTTCACCAAAAAAAATAGAAAATAAACTATACTAAAATTCATTTGGAACCACAAAAGACCCAAGATAGTCAAAGCAAACTGGAGCAAAACTAACAATGCCAGAGGGACAACCATTTCAAACTTCAAGACCAATAGAACAAAATAGGCAACCTCAATATGAGTACACATAACTACAGCCATTTAATACTTGACAAAGATGCCCAAACATGCAGAGAAAAGATACTATCTTCAACAAATGGTTCTGGATGTCCACGTGGAAAAGAGTGAACTTAGACCTGTTGGTATCACCTTGCACAAAATCAAACTCCAAATGGACCTAAGACCTAAGTGGGACACCTGAAACAGTTAACCTGCTAGGAATCATAGGCAGTCCCCTACATGATACAGAAGCAGGAAAGGACTTTCTGAGTAGGATTCCATCTGCCCAGGAATTCAGGCCAACAATTGACAAGTAAGACCTCATAAAATTAAAAAAATTCTGATATTCAGGACATGAAAAAAAGCAAAATAAAGAGTTCTTATTTTGTTGTTTTCTGAGACAGGGTTTCTTTGTGTGGCCCTGGCTGTTCTGGAAGTTACTCTGTAGACCAGGCTGGCCTCAAACTCAGAGATCCTCCTGCCTCTGCCTCCGGAGTGCTGGGATTGAAGGCGTGCGCCACCACTGCCTGGCTGCAAATAAAGTTTTTAAAGCTTTATTTTAATTTTATTTTGTGTGTGTGTGCATGGGCACGCGCGTGCGCGTATGTATGGATGCTGTATGTGTGGATGCCAGAAGACCAGAAGAGGAGATCAGAACCGCTGGAGCTGGAGTTACAGGTGGTTGTGAGCCACCTGATGTGGGTGCTGGGAACTGAACTCGGGTCCTTTCTAAGCACTGAGCCATCTCTCCAACCCACAAAATGAAGTTTTACATTGGATTTTACCCTAAGCCCCAGGTTTCTGCCCTGAAAGAAAGTAATTAAGGAGGATCTCTCATTTTGTGGGAACCATCATCCTGGGAACCTTTGTCTGCTCCCAGTCCCTGCTTGACCAGCCTAGTTCCCGAGTTCAAGACCTTTCAGATGCAGAGTGCTAAGCACTATGTTGACACGATATTTTTGTTTGTTTGATTGTTTTGAGACGGGGTATCACCGTTTAGCCCTAGCTGTCCTGAAACTCACTATGTAGAGCAGAAACTCACATTGATCTGTCTGCCTCAGCCTCTAGACTGCCGGGATGAAAGGCATGCCTCACAACTCCAAGACGCAGACCTGATTGGATGACGACAAAGAGCAGCTGAAATCCTTTCCTTCCACATCTCTGGAGGACTAAATCCCCATCCCATGACAAGAAGAAAAGAATTACAGCGTACCTGGCCTGAGAGAGGGGCACTGTAAGTTAGGATTCCCTCCTGTGCCGAGTGCAGAGGCAAGATTCCAGAGTGTGCCTCTCCGATGAGACTCCTGGGCCACTTAAATTTGCCTGTGTGGCCTCCTGCTTTTTGCTCAATAGCGTGGGAAGGAGCCAAACATAGTACAGTAGAAAGACTCGGAGGGGACAAGGGCCTTGGCACCAAATGGTCCGGGTTTCCATCTCATCTGTCTCTACTTAGTGATTTTAGGCAATTTCCATTCATCTATGCTTCCATTTTCACACCTGGAAAACAAGGCCGGTATTAGAAGCAGACCTCACACAGCCATTGGGGGATTGAAAGAAAAGCAGCTGCCGTGTTTAATGCAAATTCTTTAAACTGTTAATTAGGACTTACCCGTGGAGTCAATTGGCCCTGCGTCCCTTGGAGCCTCAGAAATGACTGTCCAGCTGCAAGACTGGATCTTTTTCTCTCCCCACAGTTGTGAACAACCGCTGCCCACTGGGCAGAGAAAGGGCGCCACCTCCTGGGGAGATTCAACGCTAGGGCCAATACAATCTCCCAGGCCATTGGCCAGAGGCCTTGGAAATCAACCCGCAACTAAATCATTGGAACCTGCCTCTATTCCCCAGTATGATTGAAGAAGATCCTTGTCCCTCCAGCCACGTTGGGATGCACGACTGACTAACTATTGCACTGAATTTGCCATAATTTTTTCAGATCACTTGGAAAGAAAAAGAGAGGGTGAGACGGTGAAAGTTTAGGAGAATGGGATTCAACCGTGAATATTATCAGACCTGTCGAGAGCGGTGAGTCGTCAGACTTCACTGCTCCCACCCCTGACCCTCACCCCAGCTCCCTTCAGCTGTCTTCAGCTGGGAAAGAAAATAGTGGAATTAAAGTCGTTCTGCGGTGCTAGAAATAGAGCACTAGAAGTTGTGTCTAAAAGGCAAGATGTAATTAGGGATTATATAATTTGACCCTTAATAACATAAAGGCCTGTGGTGTGACTTTCGCACACTCCTGTGTCTTCTTTTTCTCAAGTATATTACAGCAGAAGTAAAGGCAGCAGCAACCCGGGCCCAGAGCACAGGTCGCACAGTAAGTATTCAGACTCTGTCCCCATAGCATTGGTAATTGTGCGACAGCACCAGCATGGTGTGAACCAGAAAGGCTGGACAGCCAGGGGAGAGGACAACACAGGAGCCCCGAGTTAAACCCTAGATCCCCTGTCTGAACACTTCAAACTTTAGGGGAGTCTGAAAAGATTCATTTGGTCTGCATAATGGGGATGACGACAACAATGCCTGCTGATCCACCTCCCAAAGCTGGCCTGAGGCCACCTGCAATACAGGGATGGAGACTAATACCGATCAAATGGGTGTGTGCTCGGGTGGCCAACCACTTCTCACATGTCTCTTCTAATTCCCGGAGGAACGTGTTGCTATCCATAGCCCACTAACAAGCACGTTTATGGAAATAAATTCCCCAGTGACTCCCATAGCTCTTATGTTATAGTAGAGAAGACTCAAATATAGGAGCACCCGCATTTCCAATATAACGTTTTATTTTTTT
>CABHPH010150685.1:11891-36526 GCA_902168325.1 Peromyscus nudipes
AGTCCACTCATGTAGATCTCATTCACTTCTCCTTCACAGGGTCATCCATGTGTCCCTCCTAGGGTCTTTTCCTGTTAGCTAGCCTGTCTGGAGTTGTGGGTTGCAGTCTGGCCATCCCTTCTCTCACATTTAGTATCCACTTATGAGTGAGTACATACTATGTTTGTCCTTCTGAGTCTGGGTTACCTCACTCAGGATGACATTTTCTAGATCCATCCATTTGCCTGCAAATTTCATGATATCATTGTTTTTTTACTGCTGAGTAGTACTCCATTGTGTATATGTGCCACATTTTCTTTATCCATTCTTCATTTGAGGGGCATCTAGGTTGTTTTCAGGTTCTTGCTATTACGAATAATGCTGATATGAACATAGTTGAGCATGTGTCCTTGTGGTAATATTGAGCATTCCTTGGGTATATGCCCAAGAGTGGTATGGCTGGGTCTTGAGGAAGACTTATTCCCAATTTTCTGAGAAACCACCATACTGATTTCCAGAGTGGCTGTACAAGTTTGCATTCCCACCAACAGTGGAGGAGTGTTCCCCTTGCTCCACATCCTCTCCAACATAAGCTGTCTTCAGTGTTTTTGATCTTAGCCATTCTGACAGGTGTAAGATGGTATCTCAGAGTTGTTTTGATTTGCATTTCCCTGATGACTAAGGATGTTGAGCAATTCCTTAAATGTCTTTCAGCCATTTGAGATTCTTCTGTTGAGAATTCTCTGTTAAGCTCTGTAGCCCATTTTTTAATTGGATTGCTCAGTATTTTTATGTCTAGCTTTTTGAGTTCTTTATATATTTTGGAGATCAGCCCTCTGTCAGATGTGGGGTTGGTAAAGATCTTTTCCCATTCTGTAGGCTGTCATTTGATCTTATTGACCATGTCCTTTGCTCTACAAAAGCTTCTCAGTTTCAGGAGGTCCCATTATTAATTGTAGCTCTCAGTGTCTGTGCTACTGGTGTTACCAATATAACATTTTATAAATGAGAAAAACACCATCCACGTGTGATGGCTCACATCTGTAATCCCAGCACTTTGGAGACAGAAGCAGGAGAGTCACTACAAGTTTCAGGTCAGTCTGGGAATATGTAGTGAGACCCTGTCTCAAAAAAAAGCATGCTAGAGCAGGTAAAATGGGTCGAGACACTTGCCAACAAATTTGATGACCTGAAATAGGACCAACCTTAAAAGTCTGAGCCCAGGAAAGAAGGTCATGGAAGCCAGAAATGAATGAGCTGAAGAAAGGACAGCCAACCATGAGGTTGGTAAGAAACCCAGGAGGCACCAGTGGTGCCTAAGGCCACAAAAAGATTAGGATTGAAAATTTTCAAAGGCTCCCATCAAAAAGTGGGTGATCTGTCTTGCATTTTAGAAGATAATCCCACAATATGACTAATGTTAATAAATCTTACATATGCATCTATATGACACAGTCAAATATGTGTAGCTTACCTATATATTCTATTGTTTAAGGCAAATGTTACATCATTTTCAAAACTTGTCCTAGTTTGAGTGTGTCTAAAACATACAAAACAGAGTGCCAAACTACCATCAAGTCCATTTCTGTTGAGAGACTTCATATGACAGTGAAATCATTTTGATGCAAGAGAGTTACCATATATCCTGAAGACAGAATAAAGAGTGGATACCAAATAATCATCTGAAAATTAGGCATAGCACTGTGGTGGTTTGAATGAGAATGGAACACTGATCCTCTGCAAGGAGCAACAAGTGTTCTCGAGGTCTGAGCCATCTCTCCAGCCTCCCGTGATAATTTTTCATTGTAGTAAAACATGCACAACATCTAACCATTTAAGAGCACAGTTCAATGACATTCAGGTCATTCACACTGTTATGGAACCATTACCACATCCATCTACAACATTTTCATGTCTTGCAAAACTGAAATTCTGTACCTATTAAACTATAACTTCACATTTTCCTTTCAGCCCTTCCCTGGCATCCCACTTTCTGGCGCCATGATTTTGCCTACTCTAGTACCTCAACTAAATGGAACCCTATAGCATTCTTCTGCATAAGATAGGTTTATTTCACTAAGTATCACCATCTTTAAGACTCACCTGTATTAATGTATGTGTCAGAATTTCCTTCCTCTGTATGATTAAGTACGTTTTTATTTTATACATCATATACTTTTTACTCATCCATTGGTCATTGGATACCTGAGTCACTTCTACTTCTTGGCAGTAAATGTCAGTGAATATATAATATCTGTTCATGTCCCTGTTCTCGAATATTTAGTATATATTCAGAGATGAGATATTATTATATCATATGGCAATGCTATTTTCAATTTAATAGATTTTTAGGCTGCCTTACTGTTTCCCATAGTCACTGAACCATTTTACATTTTTGACCAGCAGTGCACAATGGTTCGATTTCTCCACATCCTCACTAACACATGTTGTTTTCTGGGGCAGGGGTTAATAGTAGTCATCCTAAAGTGAGAGGAAATATTCTCTTATGAGTTTGATACTATTTTCCCATAGTTCATAATGCGAGGCATCTTCTCATTTGTACATCTTTAGAAAAAATATCTATTTGTATTCTTTGCCCATGTGTCCATTAGGTTGTTTCATCTTAGTTGTTGCTGAATTGTATGAATTCTCTGTGTTCTGGATGTTAACCTCTCATCAGATCTACGGCTTCCAAATACTTCTCCATTCCATGTTTTTCTTTTTCACGATGTCATTAATACCCTTTGAGACTATAAATTTTTCTATTTTTTTTCCTCATGTTGTCTATGTTTTGAGGTAACCTATATTGTTTTAATTCCTCTTCCTGCTATTCTGAAAGTTGACTATGATTAATCAAGTGTGAAAACTGAGAGGAGGTGGCTGTATGACACAAAGAAATGTCAGGGAGTGGAAGCTAAAGTGGCTGATGATGGAAATGGTGAAATTCGATAGAGAAAGATATTTTGGGTAAGTTTTAGAGATATATTTTAAATATAAACTAAGCACTATAAGCCTGATTGGGTGGGTATTATATGCAAAGAAAATAAAAGAACAAAGAACGGCTTCAACTTTTGTGACCTAAATTAATCATTAAGTGGATGAAAATTCCAACGTGAAATGGTAACATCTTGGGAAGAGACTGATTTGTAGAAGGCTTTGATGGATGGATATCTCCCAATAGAGTTGCCTGATGAGTAGTTGGATATATTAGTCTAGAATTAAGAGTAAAGATCCATGTGGTGGGTATACATTAGAATTCCCTAGTTGTCAATTTTAACACTGCTGAAGGACAACCATGAAACCCTAACTATTCCTGCATTAGACCAGGTTGCATTCATAACTGTGTTCATTTTTACTAGGCTCACTCACATGTCTAGAAGTCAATGAGTTGTCTCATTAAAGAGACCAGCCTCAGCTACCTGCTTCACATGGATCATCATATCCTCAATAGACTGGTCCACAGAGGTCTTCATGGTCATGGACAAAATGTAAAAGAGTAAGTCCAATAGCTCAGGCATGCTTCAAGCCTCTGCTTGGATCATAGTATCCTGATGTCCTGTTGGTTAAAGCAAGTCATCTGGCCATGCCTATGGGCAAATTGGAGGAATACTACAAAGTAACAGGGCAATGAGCCAGAGCCAAGGAGAAGGGAGAGATTGGCGTAAGTGCAGTTACTACATCACAATTGTGTAGAGAGTGAATTGAATGCCTTGGGTCTAAAGGGAAACAGATAAAGGAGAAGGAAGATGCACCATTTGTCCTCACCAGGAACCAACAATAGTGGCAAACACACCACTCTGAACTGCAGATCAACTAACTGCATCTCTCATCTGGACTTCATACATCTTTAACTGGAGGAATGGAATAGTGAGGTCTTGGAAGGAGCTGAGAAGTGACCATATATTATCTGTTCTAATGGTGACACAGTTGCCAGACAGTACTCAGATACAAACCTGACAGAACTCCATGGAAGCATGATAGACAGGCAACAAACAAAAAGGCTCCTGAGTTTGGAGTCTAGACAGTAAAGAGCACCATTACTAGGACAGAGAAGACTGGGAAAGAAGCAGGTTTGTGTGGACACCACAGAAGTAGCCACCCACGGTCTACATAATGTGGATCCTCATGTGCCATCCCTGACTACCACTGTCTTAGTCATAATCTTCATTCTTGACCTAGACCAAGCCACTGCTCCCCCCAACCCCCTGGGTTTTATTTCATTAGCTCATTCTCCACACATTCACTGGCAGGTGGAGGAATCTTTGTAACCCAAACTTGTTTTTGCCGTTCTTCCTTAAGAACTTAATACAACTCTACTACACAGATTAGTCTGCTATCAATTGAAACCAGAGACCAAAGGCCAGCCTTGGAATAAGTCAGTGATTCTCAACCTTACTAATGCTGTGACCCTTTAATACAGTTCCTCTTGTTGTGGTGACCCCTCAAACATAAAATTATTTTGTTGCTACTTCATAAATATAGTTTTGCTACTGTTACAAATCGTAATGCAAATATCTGATATGTAACACCCAGAGGGGTCACGACCCACAGGTTGAGAACCACTGGGATAGGTGGTGGTTCAACAGATGTTACAGTCAGACCTGGGAAGGCTTTCTAGTCAAAAAAAAGAGGCTCTGGACCTGAGCAGGCCCTGCAGCTCAGCTGGTTTGTAGGAAGTAAGAGGGTATCAGAGCCCATTAAAGAACTATAAGGGTGCAATCAGTCCAACCAGGACTTAGGGAGTTCTGTAGCATGCCCCAGTTTCCTAATAAAAACTGTGGTTAAGTGAGGGGGATGGGGGAAGTTGTGAACTAATGTAGATCAAGAGAGAACCAGGAGCCAAATCATTCACATGCTGCATATGAACTGTGTTTGGACTATGATTCAGACAACTTCTATAAAAAGAAAAATAAAAACAGAGAAAGTTAAACATAGAGCGAGTTTTGAATGATATTAGGGACTTTTGTAGATATTGTTGGCTGTAAAAATGACACAGATCTGGTCCTGCTGTGGCCGGGGGCGGTGTTGACGTCTGTGGTCAGTGTTACCACTGAAGGCCATGTGGATGTCTGTGGTCTGTGCTGCAGCCTGAATCCATGTTGATGTCCATGGGCCATCCTACCACCTGAAGTCATGTTGATGTGAAAGGCCTGCACTACTGCCTGAGGTCATGTCGATGTCTTTGGCCTGTGCTACCAGCAAGGGCTACGGTGGTGTCCATGGCCCAGGCTGCAGCAGAGAGCTGAGCTGATGTCTGTGGTCTATGCTGCCATTGGAGACCAGGCTGAGGCCCAAGGCACAAGCTGATACCAGAGAGCATGTGGAAGTCCATGATCTGTGCTCCCACTGACTGTTAAGGGCAGGGAAACTACTTTTGCCATGATATTGATGACTGCAGGCTCACAATTGAGAAAGAGGGACATAGAAGGCTTCCGTGACAGCCCCTACCCCCACCCCACTCACCCACCCACCCCACAAAAAAGTAACAGTCTAGGCAGAAAGCTATTGAAGAGAACTCTTAAAAATTGTGAAAAGGATGCTGAAGGATAGCTCTCCACAACTGATGGCCTCTAGTGGGGGTGGGAAGGACTCAGTCTTCTTTAAGGGGCTGACCACTGGGAGTTTGATCACACTCCAGGGAGTGTATGGGCCATAGAAATTGGACTTGGTTTTCTTTTCTTTTTCTCCTTCTTCTTTAGGGGGGTGGTGCAAGGGTGGGGGGCAGACCCAGGAGGACTTGGAAGTGAGTGTGATCAGGGTTCACGATGTGAAATTTCCAAATAATCAATAAAAAATATCATGTAAAAAAAATGGCACGGATCATAGTATTTTTCCAGAAGAAAGTATCTTGACAGGAAAGCCGAAGTAAAGCTGTCTAGGACTAAAGGAGACTAATGGTGGGGAGGGAAAAGAAAAACATGGGGAAATATGGGAAGGGGAGGGGGCTTGCTCATTATACAATATACACTCAACTAAGAAGCTTAAGTTTTTATATGGATATAAGAAACTGGTCTATTTTGTAGGTTTTAAGAAATTACACTGAAGAGTTTTTAAATTTTGTATTTGCTTTAAAATAAAGTGGAAGAAAGTTGGTTATTAAAGGTAAGATAAGTCCAAAACAGAAAGACCTTAACTCACATAGCAAGCAAGCATTGTTGGCCCTATCATCTTTCAATTTTTTTCTCTTTTCCTCTCATGATATAGTATAATTCATATATATGAAAACTCATGATTATTCAATAAAATATACTAACAATCTTAGCACATATTTAACAAGATATATAATATATATATATATATATAGAGAGAGAGAGAGAGAGAGATACATATTTCTAAACTACAAATATTCAAAAAAAACCCATAACCAATACCACTGGATCCCTGACAATACCATTTGTTTTGTGTTGCTAACACATACATTTTTTTGGACTACCCTATGCCCCTTTCCTGAGTATCTCCTCAGTTCTTTGTCTAGCTCCAGACCTTGCACGTCTGTCAGCTTTCCACTAGGACAACAAAATGCCCAATAGAACCAGCTTTAAAAGAGGTAAAGCCGATTTTGCCTCACAGTGTCAGAAGCTGACCCTATTACTTTGGGGCCTATGGAAGGACAGTACACCATGGCTGGAGTACATGCCAGAGGAAGCTGCTCACCTCATGGCAGTCAGGGAGCAAAGAGAAAGGAAGAGGGAGGGCCAGGATCTAATTGCGGTGAAATTTTATCTGTGTACTCCAATAAAGTTTATCTGACGATCAGAGGAAAAAGCCAGCCACTATAGTAAATATAGAAGTCTGGCAATGGTAGCACATGCCTTTAATCCTAGCATTCGGGAGACAGAGATCCATCTGGAGCTCTGTGAGTTCAAGGCCACACCGGAAACAGAGCCAGGCATGGTGGCACATGCCTTAAATTCCAACACTAGTTAACCATAAAGGTCTGGAAGTCTGTACAGACAGATAGGAAGTGACAGAGCTGGGCAGGAAGAGGAAGTGATGTAGTTGGGCAGAGAGAGGAAGTGAGATGACAGAGACAGAAAGGTATACAGGCGTGGGTATACAGGAAGTAGGTCTCTTTAGAGGCTGAGGAGCCGGTAAGGTGAGGTTGGCTATAGCTTGTCCTATTCCTCTGATCTCTTGGTTTTTCACCCCAATATCTGGCTCCGGGTTTTCTATTAATAAGACCTTTTAAAATTCGTGTTACATCTAATGTCTGTTCCCTGGGCATGTCTCTGACTACTAGAAAATTTCAACTATGCCACAACTCTTAAAATGTCCACTATTTCCTCAATTCTGCCACTAACTGGGACCAATGTTTTAACACCTGGGTTTTGAGGGTGCTTACACAAACCACAGTACCTTTGTTTATACTCTTTCCTCTTTCCAGAACTCCTTCCCTGCTCCTCTACCTAACAATCTCCTCCAATGTCTCTCGAATTCCAGTTCCTTCATGAACCCTTCCCTGACCCTCCCTACTTCCTCTCACTCCTAGCCCCTACTCCAGTGCTAAGCAAAGCCAGTCACTTCCCTCCTCCACACTTCCCTACCTCCACATAGAGTGCACAGACCTCATTATACTGTGCATTGGAAGCATTGGCTACCTACCCTACCTAGGATGTGTTTTCTTCATGTGTGAATGACCCAGTCCTAGAGCGTGCTAAGTGTTCGATAACTTCTTAAAGAAAATTGATGTAAGGAGAGAGGGAAAGAAGCAGGAAGAACAAGGGAGAGAAAGAGAAGAGAGGTGGGAAGAAAATTCCCCTCCTCTCTTCTAATCCCCTCACGATTGCTCAAATCACAAACCTCTGTTCTCGGAGAGCCCAGAGCACTTGTTCCTCAAGCATCAAGCACCACAAGGAACCCACTGCCCACCCATCTCATGCTCCACCAGGATGGAGGATCTCTATGCACACGTAAGCTACCTACAGATTTCCCTCTTGCAGTCTCTATATCAAGGGTAATGCAGTAGGATAGAACTCAACTCCAAGTTCCTCTAGAGCTTGGCATTTTCTACCAAGCTGGTAGAACACAAAAGAGGGTGTGCCACTCCCCAGGGCCATGTTTCTGGGGGTTTTCCTGCAAACTCTACTTGGAAAGACCTCCAATAGGGTCATTTGGTGCCTTGCAGGATCCAAGGCCCCGACAGGAGCAGGAAATGTGATGATGACCACTCTCCACGGCAATTATTGGCTCAGGCATTCTAATAGCTCTTACCAAAAATTACTCCTCCATCATGATGAAGAGGGAAACAGCAATCACAAGTAAGTGCCAGCTCCCAGAGCACGTGTCCTGTGGGGTTAACTCTTGAGTGCCTGCGGTTTCTGATCCAGACTTATAACAGTTTGCAAAAGCATCAAGTTCCCCCACCCCAGCAGAGGCCCCACAACACTCCCTGGAGAGATGTGGTAGGCTGCAGCAGCTGCAAGTGCCCTGTCGAAAATCATTGCTCTACAAGGCAATTCTGTGCCCTTAGCTGAGATTCAGTTTCATTATGTGTGAGTCTCCCTGACGTACCCCATCATGGTCCCTGAATCCAAACCCACCCTCTGTGTTGTTTGTAGACTGTGATCTCAAGAGAGAAATCCCCTGCATTTTGGCTTATGGGACAAACATGAAATTAATCTGATACACAGAATGGGGAGGGATGTAGATGGGTGTACATTCAAACTAGAGTGTTTTTGCCTATGTCAAAAGACAAGGGAATAAACCTCTAAGTATCTGAAATACATGTTAAGCTACACAGTGAGCTCAGATATCCTCCTGACAACCCAGTACACAACCTGCTTCCTGAGGTGCATGCACCACTGGCATTCTACCTGAAGCCTGACCTAAATAGAGGCAGAGTAAAGAAGTAGTTAAGAGCAGGCTTCTGGAAGCAGCTTTGCCACTGGAGACCAAATGCGGACTCCACACCCATACACCATAGTAGCTGTGGGAAGGTATCTATCTCCAAGTATGGTTACTCATCCATTAGCTCTGCCTTCTAACTTCCCTCATGAATTGTAAGTAGAGTACATTGACAGGATGCATAAATCACCTAGAGCCTGGCACATGGCTGCCATTATGGTGCTTACCCCTAATGGGTGGCTTCTGTGATCAGTCCAGAGGAACAATAAAAGCTGAGTCACTAAGTGCAAGATTCCCTGACAGCACTGACTCAAGCATCTTGCCAATCGCTGGTGACCTCACCAGATCCTCACGATGCCCAGGTTGCTATTTCCATTGTATAGACAGCACAACTGAAGCACTGGAACACTAAGCACCTTGTCCAAGGTCACACAGCTGGGTGGCAGAAAGGAGGCTCTGGTCCCAGCTGCCCCGATCTTAACTCTCACACCGCCATGTCTGGATTTGACTAGTCACTTACACTTTCAGAGTCACGTGGACACTCCTCTCATCAAGTTTGCCCCTCCGTCCACTTTTGGAGGGAACAAGTTCACCAGGCAACAGATAGCCCCTGTCTGTGGTTCGGCTGCAGGGAAGTTGGGGTTCCTTGATGCCTTTCTGATGGCCTTTTATTAGCTATTTTATTAGGCGTCTTCAGAGCCTGCAGGGATCACCATCATGCCCTGGATCTTCCTCTTAGCTGGTTCTTTCATGACGTTCTCCCTCCGACCTTCATGACTCAACTCAAGCATCAGCCCCTTCTAGAAGTCCTTCCATTCAATTAGATGTCAACACTCTGTGCTCTTCCAATGTCCCGGCGAATACCTCCTAAGCATTGTTAAGGCTGGTTGTTGTTTCTGCCACACCTCCTCTCGGCCACAAGTTATCATAATGGCAGAGTTTGTATAGTACTCAACACGGCCTTCTAATCCAGAACACCCCAGCATACAGCAGGTGGTCAACAAATGTCACTGGCAGTCAGATGAAGGAAGACCTTTCTCCCCCATGGTCCCTAGTAGATGGATTTACCAACACTGTATTGACGGTGATCTTGTTGTATTATCAAGTCTTGATAAAAAGCTACAATAAATTCTTTCTGCATTCTTTTTTTTTTCTGAGACAGGGTTTCTCTGTGTAGTTTTGGAGCCTGTCCTGGATCTCCCTCTGTAGACCTGGCTGGCCTTGAACTCACAGAGATCCGCCTGCCTCTGCTTCCTGAGTGCTGGGATTAAAGGTGTGCGCTACCACCACCTGGCCTCTTTCTGCATTTTGACTCAGGTTAAAAGAAAAACTCACCCTAACCTTTTCTTCAAGTGGAAAAGATGGTAAACGGAAGAGGAGGGGGTGGGGAAAAACAAATGTTACAATGTGTCAAAATGCTGATACAAATGCTTTATCTTAAAAGAAATCATTCTGGAGCTGGATAGTTGGCCCAGCAGTTAAGAGCACTTGTTGCTCTCACAGAGGACCTAGGTTCAATGGCCAACACCAATGTGGTAGCTCACAACTATCCGTATCTCCAATCTTGGGGGATCCTGGGGGGGGGCATCCAATGCCTTCCTCTGGCCTCTGAGGGCACCAGCCACACGTGTGATACACACATATTACTTGCAGGCACTCATACACATAAAATAATAAAATAAACAAATATAAAGTTGTTTTTAAAAAAAGAAAAAGAAATCATCCATATAAGTAAGGAAGGAGCAATACGTACTGTAACCAGGATAAACCTTAAAAACTTCACACTGTGAAAGAAGCTGGATATAAAAGATCAATGTACTGGATAATTCTTTTGATATAAATATTTGTGTGCAGATGAGTGTGTACAGGTTTGTGCGTGAAGGTCAGAGCACACGTGGGGAGGTCAGAGGACAACCTCAAGCCTCAGTCCTCCCCTTACAGTTTGTTTGAGGTAAGATCTCTCTTGCTGTTTTATTACTGCACTGTGTGCTTCCCATTATTTGGTCCGTGCATTTCTAGAGAATTCTCCCGGCTCCTCCCCTCATCTAGCTCTTGGGGTGCCGTGATGCCACACACACACTACTAAGTCTTGTTTTCACGCGGGTTCCATGGGTCTGAACTTACATCTCAGGCTTGCTCAGCAAGCACTTTTACCCACTGAACCATCTTTTTAACCCCAATTCCTTTTATATAAAATAGTCAGAAAAGGCAAATGCATGGAGACAGAAAGCATATTAGTGTTTGCCAGAAGCCGGTGACAGAGTAGGAAATGAGAAAGGACTATGTAGAGCAAGCTAGAGACTTCCAGGTAAGATGGCAGAATAGAAACTCTGTCTGCAAGCAGATAAAGATAAAATTAAAATTAAAACTGGTCCGTCCCACTGGTATAAGAGAAGAAGGACCTAAAGGAAACAGAAATAAATGGAGGTCAGGATTTCCCCACAGAGAAGAGGCCAGTCCACTCTCATCACCCAGTCAGAAGAAGCTGCTCCTGCCAGACAGCATCAGCTATAACTACCAGTGAAACGTCCCCATGGGCAGGTGCTAGAAGAGCCAGAGAGAAAAATGTCCGGACTGTGGGAAAGAAACCAAAGGCTGGATAAGGCCAGCTGGATTAGGTAGGCACTGCAATGGGAAGCCAAAAGTGTGTCTCAGAAACCTGAAGCTAATACCAAACTACATTTGCCAAAGCAAATAACCACCTCTCCCTCTCCCTGCCATTATCCAGGTGAGCTACACAAGATAGCTGGACATGTGCTGTGGAATGCAGCATCCTCAAAACCCCAAAGATAAACAGTAGGCCATCCTTCCATACCTCCTTGAAGCCTCAGTCACATAAATCCCCAAGCATATAGAAAGGTCAGTTCCCCCAATACCAGACATAAGATTGTAACTGGGACCAGGGTGCAAATCAGCAGATGCTAGAGGAAAGTGGACTGAGTCACAGAAAAACTTTTTAAAGAGACACAGTAACTTAACTTAGTCAAAGGAGCATGGCAGCCCACACACATACACACAAACCTGTGGAGATGTAAAAGACATCGGATACAAAAGACAATCCAAGGCAAAGGAGTAAGTGCACCATCCTGATGAAAAAGAAGAAAAAAAGAAGCATATTTGAATCTTAACGAAGAAGATATAACAATTGTAAGTGCATATATACTGAATCTTCAGCCTCCCGAATTCATAAAAACAAGTGCTAGAAGGTACAAAAGGTAGATTGGTCCTGATACAATAATGTGGAAGAACCCAGACCCCAGTACTCCACTCCCCTCTTGAGATAGATGCTCCAAACAACAATGAAAAAAAATCAGAGTTGGTTATACCATACATCAACTAGACCTAACACATATCTATCTATTCCATCCAAAAAACAAGGAATCTACATTCTTCTCAGCAGTGCATGGAGCCTTCTCTAAAATAATCACTTTAGAGTTAAGCCTAAACAAATATAAAAACAAAAGAAATCATCCCTTGTATCTTATCAGATCACAGTGAAATAAAACTAGAAACCAACAGCAAAAGAAACTATACAAATACTTGGAAATTGAAAAATACAGTTTGGACAAGCAGTGGGCCACTGAAGAAATCAAGGAGGAAATTGAAAATTCCTCAAATCAAATTAAAATCAAAGTATAATCTACCAGAGCGTGTATTAGTTTTCTCTAGCTGTGATAAAGCTGTGTGACTGAGGCAACTTATGGAAGAAAGTTATTTGACTTAGAGTCCATGATGGCAGGGAAGCATGTCAGTTAGTAGCAGGCAAGGCATCTGGAAGAGCAAGCTGGGAACTCACATCTTGAACCATAAACATGAAACAGAAAGAGTAACTGGAAATGGATCAAGACTTTTAAACCCTCAAAGCTCGCCTCTAGTGGCATGCGCTCCAACAAGTCCCCATCTCCTAAGCCTCCGCAAACAACACCATCACATGAGGACCAAATGTTCAAAGACATGAGCCCACGAGGGACATTCTCCTTCAAACCAACACAGAACCTCCGAAGAGCAGCTAAGACAGTTCTATGAGGAATGTTCATGGCTATAAATGTTCACATTAAAAAAAAATCAATGAGATCGCAGACAAGTGAACTAATAATACTCAAGAGCCTAGAGAAACAAGAAACAGACAAACCCAAACGCAGTAGAAGACAAGAAATAAAAATAATTAGGGCAGCCATTAATGAAACAGAGACTGAAAGAACACCATATAGAATTAATCAAAGAATTAGTTTGAAAAGATTAACAAGATTGAGCAACTGCTTAACCAAACTAACCAAAAGAAAGGCAGAGAAGACCCAAATCAATAAGATTAGAGATAAAAAGGGAGTTAGTACCACAAACTACAATGCAATACCGAGACTTGTTAGAGAATACTTTGGAAACTTACATTCCAAAAAGTTGTAAAGTCTAGACAAATTAATTAATTCCTAAATACATGTGACCTACCAAAATTAAACCAAGAAGTTATAAACTCAGACAGATCCATAGAAAGCAAAGAAATTTAAGCAGTAGTTTTAAAATCTCCCCAAAAGGAAAAATCCAGAATGAGATGGGTTCACTGCTGAGTTCTACCAAATGCCAATATTTAATGAAGAAAATGCAAAGGGAAAGAATGCTATAAAACTCATTCTACAGCCAGTGGTGGCACATGGTTTTAATCCCAGGGAGGCAGAGGTAGATGGATCTCTGAGTTTGAGGCCAGCCTGGCCTACAGAGTGAGATTAAGGATAGCCATAGCTACACAGAGAAACTATCTTGAGGAAAAAAATTCTACAAAACCAATATTATCCTGATACTAAACTGGGTAAGGACACAACAGAAGAGGAAACTAAAGGCTGATTTCTCTGGTGAACCTAGATGCAACCATTCTCAGTGAAATACTTACAAAATAATTCAAACGAAAAACGCACACACACAAACACACACACACACACACACACACACACACACACACACAGCTTTCATTCAATAAGTAGGCTAATGAATTGAATGGGCAGTTCTCAAAAAAGAAAAACAAATGGCCAATAAATATTTTTGGAGAAGTGTTCAACATCCTTAGCCATCAGAGAAATGCAAATCAAGGCTGCTTTGATATTCCACCTCACCCTAGTTAGAATGGCTAACGTCATAAACACAAATGACAACAAATGCTGGTAAAGATGTGGGGAGACAGGAACCCTTATTCGTGGCTGTGAGGGTGTAAACTGTCGCAACCACTATGGAAATCAGTGTGGAGGTTTCTCAAAGGGCTAAAATTAGAACTGCCACGTAATTCAGCCATACCACTCCTGGGCATGTACCCAAAGACTCTGAGTCCTACCAAGAGATACTTACACAACGTCCATGTTTATCACAGCTCTGTTCACTGTGGCTAGGAAACGGAACCAGCCTAGGTGCCCATCAACAGATGAACAAAAATTTTTTTTCATGTGGTTCATACACACAGTGGAATTTTATTCAGCTGTAAATAAAACTGGAATTGTGGCATTTCCAGGAAAATGGGTAGAACTGAAAATTATTATTTTTGTCCAGAAGACAAAATTATGATAATTTGTCCAGAAGACAAATACTGCATATTTTCTCATATGTGTGGATTATGGATTTTAATTTTAACATAGGTGTACATGTGTGCAGGGGATATAGGTCATAAAACTAGAATATGAGAGGGAGAGCAGAGGCCTTAAGGGGGAAAGGGGTAACATGTGACATGAAAGTGGAATAGAAGCTTCTAGTAGAGGAAAGCAACAAACCATGGAGACAGTGGGACCAGAGAAGGGAGCCAGGGAAGAGGGTCAACCAAGGCAGAGTATGATGAAAAGGCTGTAAAGAACCCCTCTACCCTGAATGCTGATTTTTAAGAGAAATTTAAATGAAGACTAAGGAGAACTTGGGTGTTCTTTAGAGGAGCTGAAAGGTCCAGAAACTAGAGGAGTTGATACAACATTGTGAATGCATGTGTACATGGCTTGGTATGTCATGAGATGCACCTCAACTTTTACAAAAATAATGGAAAGTATCACTAGCCACCCTAAGAAGTTGTCTGTGCTGCTGTGTGTCTGTTGGGCATGGAGAACCAACCCTACATCTTGCCATGGTCTCTGATCTCTATCTGGGGCAGTAAAGACAGGGCTAAACTTTCTGGTCTACAATCCACACCCAAGAAGGGCAGTCTCACGGACTCTCTTATTGAACACAACCACCTAACCAAGCAGAGACAGTAGTTGCGGGGAAATAAACAGGGCCACGACAAAACACTCAATACAGACTCTGCCCCAAAGTCTGCACATAATCCGCTTGGGAAGAACTGCACTCCTACAGACCTGGTGCAGCCGACAGGAGACGCAGTTCTTCACAAGATGCTGCAGAAGCACCTGCACTCTCCTCCCTCCACTGACTCCTCTGTCCCAGGAGACCCCAGCCCAGTGGCAAGATGTCCATTTTTCCAAAGCCAGGAGCTTATGTTGCATTTGCAAGCAGAGCTCTCCATTTCCCTTTCTGGAAACTTTCCACCATGATATCCTTTGAGCCAGAGAGTACAATGTAAGTCGGTGGCTCCTTTAGTTAAAGAGCTGTTTGATTTTTCAGTGGTATTTCATTTATGTTGGTATCAGTGATGACTACTTGAATCTTGTTGGCTACTGAAGAAAGACTTATCTTTGTACATGTGCACGTATCTTTGTACAACAATCCTCTCTTTATCTTCACAGGATCCATTCTAAAATTCTCAGCAGATGCTTGAAGGTCTTGGATAGTACTGAATTCTGTACATACTATGATTTGCCTATACAAAAACACCTATGATAAACTTTAATAAATCACAGTAAGAGATTGAAATAACAAAAGAATCATAATGTATGATAATAAGATTTATGGAAATGTGGCCTCTCCCTTGAAAGAGTTAAGGTTAATATTATTATTTAAGATTATAGTTGATTTGGGGTAAATGGATTCTTAGAAAGCAAAATCATAAGGGGTGGGACACTGCCAGTATGTTTCAAGGGACACGGAGTTAATATTGCGAATGCTGGTTTGAATAAAAGCAAGCCAAATGGCGTCGTATCACACTGTATTCATGGAAGTTTCTGAGTGGTACAGTGCTAAGACAGAGAAATGAGGGTACAAACAGAGTTGCCATGCACCACCAAGAGCACAAAAGGACCCACACCACAGTCACATACTGGAGTTCATGGTTCAAACAGTTGTTTCGCTTCAATGCATGTTATCCGTCACATGAAATAAATGAGACGGAGTCCCAACATTGTGGTTTATACTTTTGTTCAATTTAACTCACAAAACGTGTGGTTCTGTAGTTATGTCAGTACTGTAAGCTTAGCTTAGACCTAGTCGTGTGCTGACACAGATTTAAAGAACAACATTATAAAATCATAACTAATTTAAACTCTGTAGTCAGGGAAAGTGTAACTCTTCTTTTGAAGCAGGTCAGACGTGAATCAAAATGGAAAACCTGGGACAGGTTAAACGGACATTCAGCATGGTGTGTAGAAGTGAGAATTACCATTCCATCTGTAAGACAGCATGGGTACCCTGGCTCCTGCTAGATGGAGTGAGCTCACTCGCCTTGCTTTCCCCACTGAATGCTGCCTCAACCTCAGGCAGGACCCGTGGAGCAGCTGTCTTGTCTCTTACTTCTCCTCTTTCAAACAGAAATCATGAACTTACTGTTTCTTTCAGTCTGGTCTCCCAGATTGAGCTCAATGCAATTCCAAACCCAGAAGAGGCACTGGGGTACAGAGGCTGGGCCACAGGAGAAGCCTCTCACTTTGGCTTGGAGATTGAGAAAGGGGACTCCCAACTCTCAGAAGCAGTGTATCGATTCCTATTATGTTGAGGTTTTTTTTTCCTCCATGTTCTCACATTTCAACTCAACAAACAAATATACCTGTTGTTGTTAGTAACAGGTTCCCACAGAAATCAAGACTTGGAGGAAGAAGAACTTTCCTCCCATGACTGGTGGAGATATGACCCAGGAAAGTGGAGTAAACACCAACCACTCGTTTTCTCTCTGTGTCCATCAACTGCTGGGTCCCAGATGTGAACATGCTGTTGATGTGGGCAGCAAAATTATATAAAGGAAGATTAGAGATCTAGAGACCAGGAAGTAATATTCAAGAAAGAAAAGGTCAGAAAGGTCTTCTCCTTATGATGGTTATGAACCCCTAGACTGTGGTTACATGAATCTCATTCCAATCAATACACCAAGGTTGTGGGCACTGAAGTAACAGACAGACCACCACCCAGGGCAATCTGTGGCAAACACATGGATGAGATTCAAATAGCACATAAAGGATTTAAAAACCAAATTGGCATAGGAATAGTAGAATATGGGAGAGCTGGGTGTATGGCTCAAATGGTAGAGAGCTTGCCTAGTACACACAAGGCCATAGGTTCAGTCCCCACAACACACACACACACACACACACACACACACACACACACACACACACAGGACAGGGAGGGAAAAACAATAACAATGTAGGGACAATCAAAAGACAGGGAGCCAAAACTTACGTCCTGAATTTGACCTAGCTATTAATGGCAAAATTTTGTAAAAACAAAAGCATTCTCCATAAGATTTTGAAAGTCCCAAGTCCCAAAATAAAATACCTAAAACATTGAAAATTCAATCCAAACTTATTTAACCTATGAGGAATCAGAAATTTTTCAACTCACTTGAGAAAGAACAACCAATTGATATGAATATCTAATGATATAAATAACAGAATTATCTGATAAAGACATGAAAGCAGCCATTAGTATAAATATGCATCACCAAATAATTACTAATACTTTTAGCCAGGCGTTGATGGCGCACGCCTTTAATCCCAGCACTCGGGAGGCAGAGGCAGGTGGATCTCTGTGAATTCGAGGCCAGCCTGGGCTACCAAGTGAGCTCCAGGAAAGGCGCAAAGCTACACAGAGAAATCCTGTCTCAAAAAACCAAAAAAAAAAATTACTAATACTTTGAAAAATAATGTAAAAATTAAAAAATGAAGATATTAAGAAAAAATCAAGAGGAAAGTTGAGAACTAAAGATGTCGTATTGACTCAATAGAAAAATCCAGATGACAGAGAAGAGACAACAAGCTGGATAATAAAAGGATTTTTAAATATCAAAAATGAAGAACAGAGATAAATTTAAAACTTATTTTCAATAACATTAATCTCAGAAACCTAAAGCATGTGGTATTTGTGCTACTATGTAAAACTAACCTGAGGCTGGAAACTGGTTAAAGAAATAATGACTAGAAAGTCCCCAAAGGATAAATAAGCCTAAAAACTTAAAAAAAAAAACTCAGTAAATCCAGATCAGAATGAATTCAAAGAAATCTGTACTTAAACATACTCAAAACCTAAAAATTAAATGCAAACTGTGAGTCCTAAATGCTACCAGAGAACAAAACACCCATTGCAGGAAAGCAATGGATCAGACAGCTATAGATTTGGTATTGGAAACCATAGAGGCCAAAAGAAGCATAGCATGTTTTTGGGTACTTGAGATTGAACCCAAGGCTTCACACATGATAATCATGTTTTCTACCACCGAATGCCAATTCATCACTATCACACAGACTTTTAAAGTTCAGAAAGCAAAACCTAGTCAAAAGATTTCATACCAAGTGAAAATATTCTTCAGGAACTAAGGCAAAATGAAGCTCTCCAATAATAGAGAATCTTTTGCTAGCAGATCTGTTCTAAAGGAATTGCTGACATCAGTTCTTCAGACAGAAAGAAAAAGTACTGGAAGACAATCTGGGGAATAAGAATGAGAGCAGCAGGAAGTGTGAACATCTGGTTGTGGAACTCAGCTGCTCATAGCTTCACATGTTTGAGGATCAAAGACAAAATTATCATGTCGCCTGGTAAGGCATGCAGTGCAGGTAGAGGTACAATATAAGACAACTACAGCATAAGGGGGCACAGAGGGTCTAATGTACTGAGATTTCTGCATTCTACCTAAAACAGTGAGTTAGTGATTCTAAATCATCTGTGGAAACTAAGTGTGTGTGCTGCACTCCCTAGAACTTTAGATATTATATAGAGACATCCAAAAAAGGAAATACACTGAAAATATGCTTTTTTTCAAAAACCCAAATAAAAGCAAGAAAGGAAAACTAAACAATCAAAACCCAGAACATAAAACTAGAAAATAAATAATAAAATGGCGAGCACATATTGTAACATATCATAAATTATATAAGAATGGTCTTAATACATCAATTAAAAGACAAATGATAGCTAGAAGTGGTTTTACATACCTATAATTCAGTAATCAAGAGGCTAAGACAGAAGAATCACAAGTTGAAGGGTAGCTTAGTCTTCAAAGTAAAATGTTTTCTCAAAAAATAAAAGGACAGATATTGTCAGAATACAACTTTAAAACTATGATCCAACTACATGTTATCCATAAGAAATTTGGTCTATATATAATGAATGGGTAGGTTAATAATAAAGAAAATGGGAAAATATACTATAGACTAAACAGAAGAAAATCCCAGTGACTATATTAATATCAGACATGAATTCCATCAGAAATGAAGAAATTACAAGGGTCAGTTCACCAGGAAGAAAGGACAATCATAATCATGACAGAACAACAGATCTTCAAAACACATGAATCAAAAACTAATAAGAACTGGAATGAGAATTAAGCAGTTCTCTAATTATAATTAGGGACTTCAACACTTTTCTCTTAATGATAAATAGAACTAATAGACAGAAAATCAATAAGAACATAAAACAGAACACCATTAACCAATTGGGTCCAATTGACATTTCTAGAACACCCCAACCAAAAACAGCAGAATGCACATTCTTGGACCATCACAAAGACAGACCACACTGTGGGCCATAAAATAAACCTTAACCACTGAAAGTAATGGAGGGCATACAAAACACAGTCTTGGATCACAACATAAATAAGATAGAATATAGTAAAGAAAGATAAAAGGAAAATCTCCTTTGGGAAGCTAAACAACAGATTTCCAAATAACCCAGAGGTTAAAGAGAACATTTCAAGGGAAATTGGGAAAGAATTTTAACTAAACAAAAGTGAAAACAAGCCCTATGAGTTTTAAAGCATTAAGGCAATCCTTCTAGAGAAATATATAGCACTAAACACTGATCTTAGAAAATAATCAAAATTTAAGTTAAAAAAAATGTTTCAACAGTGAGAAACTAGTGAAAGAAGAGCAAAATAAACTCAGAACAAACAAATGGGAAGAAAGAGTAAAGACACCAAAAACAAAGGAACTAAAACCAGAAAAAAAATGAAGTCAATAAAACCAAAACTTGTTAAATACAAAGATCAATAAAATTGAAAAGTTCTAGGAAGATTGGCTTGGGAAAAGAAGAGATGAGACACACTAATTATCAACACTAGCATCCAACAAGGTGCCATCAGTACAGACTCCACAGTCATTAAACCGGTACTAAGAGAACATTAAAAAATAATCCTGGCCGGGCGTTGATGGCGCACGCCTTTAATCCCAGCACTCGGGAGGCAGAGGCAGGCGGATCTCTGTGAGTTCGAGGCCAGCCTGGGCTACCAAGTGAGCTCCAGGAAAGGCGCAAAGCTACACAGAGAAACCCTGTCTCGAAAAACCAAAAAAAAAAAAAAATAATAATAATCCTACACAAACAAATTTGCTAATAAAGATGAAATGGGATGGGTCATCAAAAAAAACCATGAAGTGGTCAAAGTCAGCGAAGTTTAAACCATTCTAAACTTATTAAAGAAATTGAATTTGTAGTTTTAAATAGTCTCCTCAAAGAAGCGCACAGTTTAGAATTGAAGAATTACACAGTTTAATTGGCAAACTCTGCCAAACATTAAATAATAAATAAAATTAATTCTAGAGCATCTATTCCTTAAAAAAGGAAGGAACATTTCATCTCAGTTTATGGAGCAAGTATTGTGCTGACACCAAAAACTAAGATGGAGAATGAAATTAGAAAGGGAGAGGAGGAGGGAAGGATGGCAGTAGGAAGGGATGGAGGCAGGGAGAGAGGAAAGAAGGGAAGAGTGGGTAAAAAAGAAAAGAGAAGGAAGAGAAAGAGAGGGAGACAAAACACAAGAAAGAAAACTACACATCAATATTCCTCAGGAGCAAATTAAACTAGGATAACATAAAAAGAATAACATACACAAGCAAATGCAGATCATTCTGAAAAGTCAGTGATCTAAGAAAGAAAACCACATGATCCAATCAGTTGATTCAAAAACCCATTTGACAAGATTCAAGATCTAGGAATACAAGAGAACTCCTTCATCAGGCCTCAGGGCATCTACAGAAAACATGGGTAACATCACATATTACCCATCATATATTAAATATATTCAATCAAATTCCCAGTGGGATTCTTTTCTGTAAATTTAGACAAGTTTACTCTACAATGTGTGTAGAAAGGAAATAAAATAACAGCTCAAACAATTTATAAATGAAGAACAGGGTTAGAGAAATCATACTGATTTTAACAATGACTATGGAAAGACAAAAGTCAAGACATAGTATTACAAAGAATGGACAGTTAAAGGAAGAATTATTTTCTCACAAAAGTATCAGTGAAAAAGAGCAGAGTCCAAAAATAGGACAAGTGTGGCCAAATGAGTCTTGACAAAAAATGCAGATGCTATCCTGTGGGGGACAGTATTTTTAGCAAACAGTATTGTAATAACTGAATATCCATGTGCTAAAAATACTAACTTAAATTTTATACCACATGCAAAAATTAACTCAAGTAGCTCTGGCTCAAAACATAAAACGCAAAACTACAAATGTTATAGGAGACATGAATGAGAATCCTCGAGTCCCAGATTTCAGCCAGCATTCTCTTAGATATGACACCAAAAGCGTAAAATGATTTTTATAAATCTGAAAAGTGAACATCTTCAAAATTTATTATCTGCAAAAAAATAGTGTACTGTTCAGAGGATGAAAAGACAAACTACAGACTGAGAGAAAAATGTGTCAAAATCACATGTTTAACAAATGACTTGTGTTCAAATATGCCAAGGGAAAAAAACTATACAATATATGAAGCCACATAGTTTAAAGTTAGCAAGAGACTACAACTAACATATATCCAAAGGGGATATGGATGGATGTCAAAATGGCACACACATGCATATTCTCTCTCTCCCTCTCCCTCTCCCTCAGCATCATTAACCATGAGAGAAAGGCAAACAAACCATGAGGATCCACCACTGAACATCTTTTAGACTAAGATAAAGCTTGCCTCAAAAATGCCAGGTGTTGAGGAAAATGTGGAGTAACTAGAATTCCGAGACCTCACAGAATGATGAGTCCACTCCAGGAAGCAGTTTGGAAGTTTGTTATGAAGTTAAACATACCCTTTAGCATATGAATTAGCAATCCCATGTCTTAGTTATTTACCATGGAGAAACAGAACTCATGTTCATACAGAAACCTGATCACAATATTTATAGCAGATTTATTCATAATTGCCCAACTGAAAACAACGTAAACATCCTTCATTAAATGGGTGGGTAAACAACTAGGGCAAAACCATACAATGTAATACTACTCCACAAGTTAAAGAACAGCACGCAACTTCAATGAATCTCACCGGCATTATTATCCTGAGTGAAGAAGTCAGTCTCTAAAGGGAGCATCCTCTATAATTCCATCTATACGACACTCTCAAAGTCACAAGCCTATTGTGATAGAGAACAGACAAACAGGTTCTAGGGATTAGCTGATAAGGGAAGAACATGACCGCAAACATAGCATGAAGAAGCTGGATCCTCACTGTAGTAGTGTGCTGCCATTGTGCATTAGATGCAAAAGGTCTCTCCACAAAAGGGAGGATTGATTCTAAGCTGGTGGTATCTCCAGGCCTTGAGAGGAGACTCGATCATGAGGATGCTGATTTCATTACAGAGTTAATCCACTGATGAGTTTACGCATGGGCTGTTAGGAAGCAGAGCCGGGTTGGAGGAAGTTCCTCACTAATGGAGTATATTTGAAGGTATTTCTGGCCCAGCCTTTTCCATCTGTCTCTTTCTGCTTCTTGGCCATATGAGGTGAGCAGCTTGGCTCTCACACATGCTCCTGTGGCTGTTACATTCCACTTCACCAAGGCCCATAGCAATAGGGCAAGTCAGCCATCGGGCAAACCTCTGAGACCACCACCCTGAATACATTCTGCCTCTCTGAAGGTATTTTACCCTAGATACTCTGTACAATAAGGAACTGGTCAATACCTGCAGTTACATGAACCCATTTATGTGCTGAAATCAACATAACACAAAAGGCCAATTTTACTATATAAGAACAATTTTTTTTTAAAGCAGCAATTTTCAACCTGTGGTCACATATCAGATATTTACATTATGATTTATAACAGTTGCAAAATTACACAGATGAAGTAGCAATGCAATAATTTATGGTTGGGGGTCACCACAACATAAGGAACTGTGTTAAAGGGTCACAGCATTAGGAAATGGAAGACCACTGAAAGGAATATGAACCTAGCTGGGTGTAGTGGCTCACACCTTTAATCTCAGCACTCAGGAGATAGAGACAGATGGATCTCTATGTGTTCCAGGCCAGTTCTGGCTACACAGTAAGGCCTTGTTTATTTAAAAAAAAAAATTGTGGGGCAGCTGTAACTCGAATCTTAAAGGATCTTTTTAATAAAATCAAACCTGAGCTAGGTATTGGGGTGAACGCTGAAAGATCAGAGAAACAGAACCAGCCACAGCTAACCTCACCTTGCCAACTTCTCACTTGATCCAGTATCCTCAAACTGGAAGCCTCTGAGTCCTCATCCAGAATGAATCTCAGCTGAACTGCTGCTAAAAAGCCTAAAAGCTTAACCAGGCTCTAGTTTGCTGTGGGATGGTCTGTATGTCAAATTGCTCTGATTGGTCAATATATAAAACACTGATTGGCCAGTGGCCAGGCAGGAAATATAGGCGGGACTAACAGAGAGGAGAATTGAGAGAACAGGAAGGTGGAAGGAGACACTGCCAGCCACCGCCATGACAAGCAGCATGTGAAGATGCCAAGCAGCATATGAAGATGCTGGTAAGCCACGAGCCACATGTTAAGGTATAGATTTATAGAAATGGATTAATTTAAGATATAAGAACAATCAGCAAGAAGCCTGCCATGGCCATACAGTTTGTAAGCAATATAAGTCTCTGTGTTTACTTGGTTGGGTCTGAGCGGCTGTGGGACTGTCAGGTGACAGAGATTTGTCCTGACTGTGGGCCAGGCAGGAAAACTCTAGCTACACTAGTTCCTGGTTCTCACACCTTATATACCTTTCTGCTTCCTGCCATCACTTCCTGGGATTAAAGGAGTGTGTCACCATGCCTAGCTGTTTCCAGTGTGGCTTTGAACTCACAGAGATCTCTGCCTCTGGAATGCTAGGATTAAAGGCGTGTGCCACCACTGCCTAACCTCTATGTTTAATATTGTGACTGTTCTGTTCTCTGACCCCCAGATAAGTTTATTAGGGTGCACTATATTTTTGGGGAACTCAATATCACCATATTTCTCCTTTTTTGTCTAAAATTTAAAAAAGCTTATAACTAATACAAGAAAAATATATCCAATAAGTATATACAATATATACAGTCAAAAATTACATTAACAATGTCTAGTCCATTAACATTTGACAGATTCAGACAAAAAAACTTAATTATATATATTAACAATGTCCAGTCCTTTAACATTTGACAAATTCAGACAAAAATTTTCATTACTTATCCTATTTAAATAAGTAGTTCCTTTTTAAAAGTAGATTCAATAATCTCCCTTTTT
>CABHPH010150686.1:3137-15896 GCA_902168325.1 Peromyscus nudipes
CTGTTATGTATAGTGAGAGTAAGCATAGAGATCTCCCAGAAGCGTTTCATCGTTTGTGCAGAAGGCCTTTTACCAGCTTTGTGAGGTAGAAATGCTAAGTTTCATATGGTAGAGATGCCTTGTGGGGAGGGGAGAGAGTATGCCAGAGCCAGCATTTAAGAAGTACATTTAGGGCAAGAAACTATACCTTGGAAAGGTCAGGCACTCACTAGAGTGGCCAATCTCGCCGCTAACTTGGGGCATCTGGGTTGGCAAGGTGGCCAGTAGTCTTTGTGCGTCCAGAAATAGTATTGGCAGTGAAGGTGAGGGGGTAGGGGAATGTGCAGTTTGCCAGGGTTGATGATTGACATTTGAGAGTTCACACGTTTCTAACTTCGCACTTCCTGCACAGACTGTTATACTATACTGTAGTATACTGTGTATACTCATCTATTCTCTAGACCTGCCTCTGATCTTTATTTTTCCTAGCATGCTTTCCTAAGATCTAAGTTATTCATTGGCAGGGAGATTTACCAGGCAGGGTATAAATTGAAGCCGGCCCCCCTTGTACATCTGCTCAAGACTGCTTGATGGACAATACAGAAACCAGAGAAATGGCCTCTTTGTGCCTTTTTTTTTTTTTTTTTTTTTTTTTGTAGTAAGTCAAACCAGGAAACTCAAGATTCAAAAAGAGCTAAGTATAGAAGCTGTGAATGGAGTGAGCAGAGCTGGTGTTTCTTAATCATGAAAGCCACAGACATCAGCTGAAGATGTCTTGAGAGTTCCCACATGCTGCTTTGATTATAGCTCATAATGCTTCCCTAAAATCACCAGCAACTTAGACTTTAATATGCCAATACCAGAAGGTATCTTATCTCTGCCAATGGTCCTGTGAAGGTGATGATTCAAACCCCAGTGGGCTATTGCCAGCCCTCCCAAGGAGCAATAAAATGCCAAAAGTAAAACTTGGGTCTGACATACCAACCTCCTCACCTTGCCAGATCTTCCATGTGTTAGAATCTCTCCCATCTGGAAATGTGGCTGATACACTAATTATGGCAGATAGATGTGCAAGGTATGTTTTTTTGTTGTTGTTGTTTTTTTTTAGTGATAACTTGCCACACAGATGAGATGAAAGTACTCTCATAGGCATAGGAAGCGGGTACCTCTTTAACTTTATCTTTCAAAGGATTCTACTGGGCAAAACTTCATTTAGCAGGCCACGCTTCCTTTCAAGTCCAGAAAAGCTGGGAAAATATTTTGACAAGAGTCTATAATGCAGAACAGATTTACAGGTTAATTCATTAACCAACGAATACATTCATGACTCGTAGGACTTAGCAAATCTTTGGATGCCAGGTGACAAGGCCTCAGTGCGCTGGGGCACGGGGGCAGGTTAGGAAAAGTTTTGGGAAAGAAGCCAGATCATACCTGGCTCTGGGGACATATTTAAGGGTCCAGCGGGCCGCAGTGAGGAGATGCTATCTGAACCTGCTCCTGTGGGGAAGACACAGGAAGACAACAGGAACCATATGGGCAAACAGAAACTACGCATTTGCAAGGATGGTCAAAGGCAGGGGAATTCAGGGGAGCCCCTTAGAGCTGTTAGCTCAGCTGTGGCAGCCCGAGCAGATGGTGGGTGGTGGCTGAAAGGAAGAAGTCAGGGGAAGCTGGTAGGGAACTGAGACTCAATCCTGGAGTCAGTAGGAAGCCAGGAAATGATCCTATCCTTGGCCCTTCTGGATATTCTAAGGGGCTTAAATCACTGTCTTAATTTGGATAGAGACCGAGACAGCCTGGAGGCAAGGGGAAAGTTGACTTAAATTTAGATCAAGTGAGAGATGAGGGGTTAGACATGGCCATCAGGCCCAGTGTCAGGGAAGAAGAAGCTGGGCTCCCTCCTGGGCTATTGATTTAGGTAAGTGGCAAGTCAACAAGAGAGGAGGGCAGGTGTGGGGACAAACTGCTTTACTCTGCATGTCTGCAGAAGCATCCCAATGAATGTTACTTATACAATGCGCCCAAAAGCTGTACTCAGGTTGTCACCAACATGTCTGTTATAAAACACTTCCACTTCTCTCCTGTCTCCCTGCAGTGACAGTTCTGAGGTCTTAGGGGGATTACCAGTATATTCAGTAGTACAACCTTGAAAACAAAGCCTCTCCCGTGATTTGTTGCCTCTGTAACTTCTTGGTCTTCATGCTGGTGCCCCTTGGGCTGTTCTCCATCCCCAGGCAGATAAGATAGAGATATGACTTGGTTAATGTACCCTAGTCAAGAAAATCAGAAAAATTAGAAAAAGCCACTATGGGAATTCTAGCAGCATATTTAAAAGGCTACAATGAGAACAGGAAATAGGGCCCTATCTCAACTACAAAGCTATACTGTAGAGTGTCCTCTCGAGACAGGAAACCTCTTTATTCTTGATTGATTTAAGCAGAGTGCACTAGCTAAATTCCAAGCAAGTGGAATAGTCTAGAATGATGTAGTCCTGAGTTGGCTACTGTAGTTGGTGTGCTTGGTAGCGTAGGTAGGATTTAGAGCCAGCACACCTGGGTTCAAATCTTAGGTCAGCCCAGGGCAATCTTGGGCAAGTCACAGTATTTTTGTTCTTTTCCTAGTCTGTAAAGAGGGAAAGGGGAAAGGTCACGTAGAACTAATGAGTTAAGACATGAGAGGTCTTAGAGCAGCAAACAGGCCAACAATTCAAAGCGTTTGGTTGTATCTATGAATGGAAGATGCTCTCAGTCAGGTGTCAATGGAACAGCTTGTGACAACAGTTCCTTACTGCATCTCAGGACCTCCTCCCGGCCACCCTGCTGCACTGTTTGCCACTGATAGCCTCTCCTTCCTTCCTGCAGGAAAACTTTTTTTTGCTGACTCAGAAGTCTGCCTGGCCTAAAAGGAGTTTTAGCCTATGAATAGAAGGATTGGCATTAAATTAGCAAGCAGTAGAGATGAGGTAGACTAAAAATAAATGCCCTTGGTGGCCCTAGAAGTGCCAAAAGCAATGGACTGAATGGATTCCAGCAGATGATAACACCCTTCCATGTAGGCAAGCGAAGTGAAGGCTGGGCCTGGCCGAGTGTGGCAACATGAGACCCTCTATAGAATCAAGTTCTCCATGAGCCTGATACTCTGAGCATCTCCTCGCTATTCCAGGTTCCAACCAGAGGAATCCTGCCAAAAAGTTACTCAAAGCCTATGGGGAAATCCGTGGCCCATCCTTACCACCAGCTAGGCTACTCACTGTAGGGCCAACACAGGGCTTTATGGAAGCTCACAAGCTGATTTTCCATGTTAACCCTCACAGGACCAATTAGGTAGTGACAAACTGACATCCCTGTGCATTCAAACTGCCATGTCTCCTGAAGCCAGTGAACTGCTGATTGTGGGTAGCAATCAGTGTTAACTATTTAGGTAAGCAAAGCTCCTGGGACATGGATGCCTTCCAGTAAGCTTCAAGTCTGATGCCATATATACAAAGGACAATAAAAGCAGGACATTCTTTGACATTTTGGGACATCTATCACTAACTTTAATAGCCACATAAGTGGGTAGATACAAGTGACCTCAAATCTCCTGGCCCAAAAGATGAACAGTATTCTTGCTTAGTATTAGAGCTGGAAGGAAACTTAGTTTAATCTCTTCATGGAAGAGAACCCTTTCCATATTCCTAAGCTAACAGCAAAAGTCTTTATGGTTTGGGATGGAGGTAGAGCTCCAGGCTCCATGCTGCGCTACTCTATCCCCCTCCCCCATCCCTCTAGCCCCAAGCTATTTTCTGTGAGCACTGCAGTTTTAAGGAGCCCACTGAAAACTGTGTTTTACTCCATTTCCCACCTTTTCAGAGCAGACAGATGCAGGGGTATAGAGTCCCTAGCCTTTCCACTCCCAAGGTTATTTATGCCTTACCGTGGCTTTAGCTCGGCTTAACAATGAAAAGAAACTGGGTTGTGGATGATTTCATACCTGTTCTGTTCCCTCGATGAACTGTAATAGTGAATTTGAGATTTAACATTCATGGATGAAAATAGACTACAGGTCTACAATCCTATAATCCCCAAAGCTTTGAGACCCAAAAGCTTCTTAATTCGTGTGGTGCTTTCAGTTCTGGACCTCTGAGCTGCAGGGGTCTCAGTGGAACACCCAGACAGAAAGGTAGAGTCTCTTTGGAACCTGCAGAGGAAAACCCACAGTGTTCCAGGAGGGTGGCTGAGTTCTCTGCTCTCAGTTTAGTGGCTGAGCTCTTCTGACTGTGCATGAGACAGAACTGGACAGAACCGGGGAGCACTTTCTGCCTAGTCGTAGCCTCTCAAAGTGCTTAGGAAGCTAAGAGTCTGAGAGGCATGGCTGAAAATCTTACTTTGCTTCTCTTTAGACGATCCTTTATCAATCTGGCTGGCTTCCCACCCATCCTTTTCTCCAGCATCTTTCAGACAAGCAGGGACATTTTGGTACCCACTGTCTTCCTTGTGTAAATTCTTCCTCTTTGTTAGTGGAAGGTCACGTCTGTCATGATGACATAGAACTTTCTGATAAGCAGGCAGAAGACTGGGTGACATGGACACATGTAAGATGTGAAAAGGTAGAAACGAAACTCCTTTCTGCTTTAGGATATTGAAATGAGCAGATGAAAATGCTTATGTCTGTTATAACCCGTGTCCTGAGTCAAACCTCCAGGATTTTAACATAACTTATTACTGTTGATAGCTTGTGTATTACAACTAAATCCAGAGTCCAGAACAACCATGAATTGTATATTAGTCTTAGTCATGTTGTATGCCAGGCTTTAGTCCCAAGACAGCTTGAGTGTCTACAAAATCCATCACGGTGGCCTCATTTTTGAGGAAGTTCTCTCCCACAGGCCTAATTCTGGAGTTTGTTTTTTATTTTGTTTGTTTTGCTTTTTATTTTCTAAATCTATCTCTAAGTCTGATGGCATGCTTATATTATCCTCACTATATGGAGTTCAATTGTGATGTTTTGGGCTCATTTTGACTTACCCTTTAGAATGAAAGCCCTAAAAATGTCAGTCTTTTAGGCTTTACTGTATTGTAACTGCAATGAACTATCCTTTCTAAGTGTGTTTCATTCTGTATTCTCTGATTGTGAACTCCCTTTTCTAATAAAGTCCTCAAAGTGGATTCCTGCCATTCCTATCGTCCTCAAAGCTGCAAGGGTATAGAGCGGAAGCTAATGGCCCCTGGAACCTCCAACTTGGAGAATATGGAGAATATTCTGTGAACACAGTGGCAATGGGTGGGAGGGAGGGGGCAGCCAGGTACATCACTCTTGGCTTATTGGTATTAAAAACAAACAACTGATGCTCACCTCTTATTCTCTTTGTAACTCCCTAGTATTTTTTATTCAATAAAATATTTGTAGAATGAATAAGCATTATGAAATATTGGTAGGAAATATCAAGTTATATTGCTCTGTAGCTAAGTTCTAGCTTGCTAAGCGTTTTAAGAGCTGAAAGGTTCATAGAGTTTTAACAGCAATATACGTAGTACCTGAAGGTAACCACAGCTGTGTAGTAATCTTGACTTGAGCTAAATTTTAATCTCTTTGGGAATTAGCCACAAAGTGCAGAATTCTCCCCGACAGCAGGGCGCAGTTGACACTAGGGACCAACTAGAGCATTGTGTGTTTCACACAAGAGTTCCAGTCTGTGCTTGCCTCTGCCCTGTGCTTGCCTCTCCTATGCCAGCATGCCCCAGCTGCAAATGCTGAGAGGTAACAGGAAATCAGAAGGCTTTCTGCTTGCAACCACCCTCCCCCAGCAAATCTGCATGCACCCCAGGCCTCGTGCTGGGTTTTGTAAGTCTATACAGTGTATTTGAGGGAGGCCTCTAAGGGACAAGGGCTGCACCTTTTATCACAAAGCAATCTGGTCCTGCAGAAGGATAGAAGTACTCATGACGGAAGCACTCGAACTGTCCTGGCCGTGGAGTGCCTCCGTGAAGTCTTAGTTCACACCTCTGTAAATGGTATGACCATAATGAGCCAAAGCAACTGAGTTCCGAAAAGCAGAATCAGGTCTGTGGCTCTAGCTTGCTCTCCTTTGTCTCATCACTGAGTTAAGATTGGCACCCTGTTGCCTCCCAACCATACTTTCATGATGCTTTTGACCTGTCTTTGGAGCTGGTTTGTAATCACGTGTTTTCCAAAGGAAACCTCAGTTTTAAGACTCGGAACCATTATCAACCCGTCATTTCTGCCCTCTCCTTGTGGCCCCCACACATCCTTTGCTCTTTCTTGTTTGTGATAGTAGTGTCACTCCTGAATAAAGCTGTGGATGTGGCCAGGAAATGCTATTAACGGATTAGGGTTGTCTGCATGGTGTTGGCAACACACACAGTTTATGCAAAGAAGAGTCCAGAGGTCTTGCGATGGCCCCTTGTGTCTCTGACCTAGCTAGGTTCATTAATCTTGGACTGATTCCTTTGGCCCAAGATCGCAACTGCAGCCACCCTGTCCAATTTTTTAGACGTATGTAGTCATGTGTGTCTATGTGTGCACACGTGCCATAGCGTGCGTAGGAAGTCAGAGGACAAACATAAGGATCAGTTCTTTCCTACCCTGTAGGTTCTAGGAACAAAAGTTATGTCTCAAGGCTGGTAGCAAGTGTCATTTCCTGCTGAGCCATTTCACCTCTGGGTCCTGGAAGTAAAAAGGATGAAAGGGAAGGAGAATGAGTTCCCTATTCTTTTAGAGATATAGCCATGCATCACATGATGAGCGAGAGAAGTCCTAAGGACTTATTCGTTGCTCCTTTACTTAAACACACAGCGATGTTGTCTTAGTTACTGTCCTGTTGCTGTGATGAGATACCATGACCAAACCAACTTATGAAAGATAGTACTTAACTGGGGGGCTTGCTTAAGTTTCAGGGGGGCTAGTCTATGGCATCATGGTAGGAGGCATCTGGCAGACAGGCGTGTGCTATGGAATAATGCTTTTGTTTTGCATTTTTGGTTTGATAAAATGCTGATTGGCCAGTAGCGAGGCAGGAAGCATAGGTGGGATAAGCAGACAAGGAGAATTCTGGGAAGAGAAAGGCTAAGTCAGGAAAAGCCAGCCTGCCGTCCAGGGAGTAGCATGTAATGGCACACAGGTAAAGCCACGGAATATGTAGTGACATATAGATTAACAGAAATGGGCTGAGTTTAAATGTAAGAGCTAGTCAATGGTAAGCCTGGGCTAATGGCCGAGCAGTTTTAATTAATATAAGCCTCTGTATGTTTACCTGGGTCTGAGTGGCTGTGGACCGAGTGGGACACAGGAAAACTTTCAGCTATAGGCATGGCACTGAGCCAGTAGCTGAGAGCTTCCATCCTGACCCATCTGCAGACATCAGGTAGAGAGAGGGTGGAGGAGACTGACACAGGGCTTGGTGTGGGCTTTTGAAGCTTCCTAATCCTTCCCACACAGTTCCAGTAACTGGGGACCAAACATGAAAATTTATGAGCCTATGGGGTTCATTCTCATTCAAACCACCACAGTGGTTTAGAGGACTTCATACCTAGACTCTGTGGGCTAGCCTGTTGATTCTAGGCTACCTGTATACAGCATGGTACTTGCACTAAGTACTGTAGGCAGCTGTAACACAGTGGCCAGTATGTGTGTATCCAAATATATCTAAATGTGGAAAAGGTACAGAAATATATCTGTAAAAGATTAAAATGGTGCCTCCGTATAGGATGATTATCACAGATGGACTTGCAGGGTTGGAAGTTGCTCTGAGTGAGCCCGTGAGTGAATGGTAAGTGAAAGTCAAGGCCTAGGACATTGCCATTACTTTAGAAACACTGTATGCTTAGTGGGCCTTCAATTTAGAAAAAGTTTATAAAAATTATTTCTGTCTCCAATGATGAATTATCCTTATTTTTCTTTTTAAACATTAAAAATTTCTATGTTCATTTCCTTCTACCATGGGTTCCAGGGCTTGAACCCAGGTGGTCAGGCTTGGCAGCAAGCACCTTTAACCACTGAGTCACCTCACTGGCCCATTTTTTAAAAATGTAAATTCTGATAATAGCTTAAAACACATGCTGTACAGCTACACAAAAATATTTTATTTATATGCTTACTCAATAAGCTTTTCTCTATCGTGTGTGTATGTGTGTGTGTGTGTGTGTGTGTGTGTGTGTGTGTGTGTGTGTGTAAAACTTTTCCTAAGAACTAACACATAAACACACACCTTCTCCTAGGCCTAGAGAGGGTCGGGCCTGCCAGTATCTTACCGTGTGGGCACTAATGTGCATGCAGCTCTTCCCTACAACAGAAAGGCCTTTGGACTCTCTCCTGAAGGAGGGGACTAGAGCTCTCTCTGGGGCAGGTTCTTCCTTCCTTCACACTTTACAGAAGTATGCCCATGGTGGCTTGGTTGCTCTGTATCTTCTTGTCAATCAGACAATTCTCTATGAGCATCCCTCTCTGTCAATGAGGACATCTTGGTGTTGGGTGTCCATGTTTTCCAATGCATTCCTGAGCTACTCGAAGTCTGAAGTCTTCTCCTAACCCTTCTGCTGTCAATTTCCTCAGAGGTGGTTCTTTGTCTTCTGTAGTTTTCTCTTGCTGGTTCTTCAGATGTATGTTCTCTAGATGCTGGGAATTATTTTGCTCCATTACAATTTTATGGCCACCGTTGGAGATTAGGTACATGTTGACATACTGACTAAAACATCACTGGCCAGTATGTGGTTGGATTTCTTAGAAGCTGTATAATCCTTTTCTGTTTGCATTCCACCAGCTGGAGCTTGGTGTCTCTCAGCTGTGCCTCTCTGGGAGAAAGGCTGGAAACCTAGTGTTCAGTTTTAGTTTGTTAACCAAGTGAAGGACTCTGCTACTGTTGTTCACGGCCCCCAAACCCATCCAAGGCTGGTCCCTACATTGTTACAGCTTGCTGAATCTGTAGCTGTCCCCATCCATGGGCTTTGGGGGAACTTGTATCTCTAACTTACCTTCTATGCATGCATTGCTCAGTGTTCCTTCCTCATCCTAGGGAAAAAAGCCAAATGTGATACTTCCCAATTCCAGTGCACAAATGGCCGCTGCATTACTCTGCTGTGGAAATGCGATGGAGATGAAGACTGTGTTGATGGCAGCGACGAGAAGAACTGTGGTAAGTAAAGACTTTGGCAGTCTCACTTGTTACCAAGCTTCAGTTCTTGAGCGGACTTACACATTCTATTGAAATGTGAAGATGTTCTTTTAGTTTCTACACATGTATTGAGATTTTGTAAATAAGGTCCACTTTAAAGTATTGCTGTCAATCAGAGTCCAATGAATCTATACTGGTTGGGAGGCATATAATTGAATATTTGACATGAGGTAATCAACTTGAATATGGAATGTTGACCACCAAGTGGAATTTCTTTCACATGACAAGACCTGATTTATCTTACCTCAGACAAACATGTGCTATAGAAAGCTGAGAAAGAAAAGAAAAGCACAGGTGTAGAAGAAGACAGAAGATTGCTTAAAAGTAACTTTATACATTTACAAATGGGGGGGGATATGTGGAGTGATGTCTTAGTGGTTAAGATTGTATAAAGCTTTTCCAGAGGACCTGAGTTCAATTCCTACCACCCATACTGGGTAGCTCACAGCTGCCTATAATTCCAGCTCTAGGGGATCTGACACCCTTCCCTGACATCCAGGGGTATCCCCTGCACACACACACACACACACACACACACACACACACACGACATACAATTATACAAACACACATATATACACATAAACGAAATAAATAAATCTTTAAATTCACAAATGGCTCTGATCCAAGAAGATAGCAAGCTATGGACACTACAAAATCCCCTAAAGTTTCAGAAGTTAACTAACTCTGGCATAGAAATAACAAGCCAGCACATGTCCAAGATCAGATAAGGATTCTTCTAATTCTCTGCTCACAATACTTGCTTATTCGAAAGCATTGGGCAGGGTAGAAGACATTCTCTTTCCAAACAAACGTGACTGCAACAGCATACCATTGATCAGAAACTATCAAAAGGTCATTGTGAGAAATGCCTGTGCGTATAGGCCCCATAACGTCATGTCACAGAGAATAGCTGAGAACTGCATGTCAAGATCACAAAGACCTGGAGTTCTTGCTGACGTTTACTCTTTCATCCCTCTGTCCTGTGTTAGAAAAACCCTAAAGCAGTGGGGAGATTAGTGTGACCACTGTCATTTGCCTTTTGAAAGATGGTACGTGCAATGCGGAGTGTGGAGACACAAGCCAATCCCAGCACGTAGGAAGAAAAGAAAAGGCCGTGTGGAGTTTCATAGACTGCCGTGTTCATTATGCCATTACCTGCATCTTTGTTTATCATCATTAAAATGCTGCAGATATCATCCTAGGGAACAATACCCAGGGGACCATGACAGCTCTGAAAAAGTCCATTCTGAAAAAGCTTACCCCCAGTCTCAAGACCAAGAATAGTCCTGTGCTATGCTTTTCCATCATTTGTTTTTAGTGGAAAGATTTCAGTCTGCTCCACAAAACACTGAGTTCCCTGCTCTTTCTAGGTGGCCCAGAGAATATAGTTCTCTCAATGCATATCTCACTAGGAGGACCTCTTTTCAGCTGTTCTCTGGTAGGAAGGGGCAAGGCTACTGAGAAACCATGCATTGGGCAAAAGCCACCCCCCACCAATTTTTATACTTCCTATTATAGACAGTTTTATCGTCTAACTCAGCAGAGACACCTGGGTCATTGTCGGAGCAGTGACTGGATTTTCGTTAAGTCCCTTCTGCATAAATACTCTTTACCAGCCCCATGGTAGAAGAATTTGGGCGAGGGAAAGAGGTAGATGAACAGCATAGTAAATCAAGATCGCTTGAGGTGGGATAAATTAAACACATCGATGGGCAGATTTGTTGCTGGATCCCAGGTATGGCGGTAAGCAGAGAAAGTGCAAGCATGCCCAAAGCAGCCTTAAATGTGTGTTTGAAATGGAAAAACTACATATTAAAACTTACAGCTGGGCGGTGGTGACACATGCCTTTAATCCCAGCACTCAGGAGGCAGAGGCAAGCAGATCTCTGTGAGTTTGAGGCCAGCCTGGTCTACAGAGCGAGATCCAGGAAAGGAGCAAAGCTACATAGGGAAACCCTCTCTTGAAAAACCAAAAATAAATAAATAAGTAAATAAGTAAATAAATAAATAAATAGATAGATAGATAGATAGATAGATAGATAGATAGATAGATAGATAACTTACAAAGCCTCCTTCCAACTTCCCCATCTAACCTTTGACCTGTACTCGGTTGTAATTTTTGGGAGGGCTCACTTTCAAGCTTTACAGCTAGTATAATCAGTTTGAGTGTCGATTCCACATCACTTGCTTCTGTGGGTTCCCGAAGTAAGTATCTTATGGCTTTCCTCCCCTGTGGAACACTTTCTGTCTTCCTGTCAGTGGGTGATTCGAACATCTTTTCTTTGCCCTTATAGTGTACGCTCAGAACTGAGAAAGATGAACTCTATGAAGATGTGTCCTTATTTATCTTTGCTTGAACTCTCTGTTGCATAGCTGATCTTTCATATTATCATGACATTGTCCACTTTGCAAAACCATCTGCTTTCTTTATGGCCATTCCCCTGTTCTCACTTTTGCAAGTTATAAATGGGTTGAATTTCAGCAACAGACCCAATAGCCTGGCCTCTGTTTCCATATGGACCCAGGGGAACACCAGCCTTGGATAGCATTTGCTGTGTTAACACTGTATAATGGTGATTTAGAAACAGGGGTGAATTATGAGCTGGCATGGCTTTCCTTGGTTCCTTAGCTATGTAGTTCAAGGATATGCATAATCCCTTAGGATCATAATTCATCAGCCCATGTTGAATGTTACAAACTGACTATCTCCCAAGTTTAAAGGCTGGACAAGAGTAGCCGAAGAGTAAGCCCTAACCTCCAAGACCTCCACTTAAACCCCCATGCCAAGGGATCTCTTTTAAATTTGCAATGTACTTCAGGCTTTGGCTGATTTACCAACACAGAATATTGATTAGATTGATGCTTTAAAATGGAAGTCTAAGCAGAAAGCATAGACATAGAGGTATGGAAGAATCCAATCTAAAAAGACTATCACAGGGTGTGGGTGTCTTATCTGGCTACTTTGGCAAGACTTCCAGATTCTGGGACTCCTTCGTGGATACAATGACCAAGCTGCTTGATTTGTTTGTCTTTACTTGCCTGGTCTAATTAGTGGATGGCATGTTGTATTGTAACTCTAAGTCCTGCCCTAGGAAGAATTAGTAGTAGAATTGATATTTTGCCTTAGGCTATTTGTATGGGAGCTGTGAATTATGGGACTCGGTGCTGGCAGCTTCAGTAACTTTCAGTTGGTTGATGTTAAACCAAACTTTGGCTGGAGGCCTGAAATCTCTTTGAATTCCAAGTTCTACCACTTGTTGTAAGTGTTCTAATTGGCATTAAGTTTGTCTAGTGGATGAGTTCCTCTGCCCTGGCCGACCCATTAGAGGGGCAGGATTCAGTTCAGGAGCATCAGCATACCTCTACACTAAGTGCATGTTTTGTGAAGAATGTCCCTGAAATAGTCTTGGTTTACATACTGTGACAAAAATACCATAGGTAGGGCAGCTTAAATGATGGAAATCTGATGTTAGGGTTCTGGGTGTTAGGATGTCCCCAAATTAAGAGGTGGCAGATCCAGTGTCTGATAAAAAGCCCTCTTTCTGAATTGCAGGTAGCTCTTTTCTTTTTTCTTTTCTTTTCTTTTCTTTTCTTTTCTTTTCTTTTCT